>CM055404.1:151637235-151666167 GCA_029228625.1 Pseudolycoriella hygida | reverse complement strand
TTAATCTGCCGACCCTTCGGGACACCTCATCCAGTGTAATTTCCTCCTCCACCTCCGAGCTAGGACCTGCCTCCCTCCCATTTTCTTCTACCTGATTGACAGATGTAAATAAATCCTTAAAGTAATGCCGCCAAATCTTCAAGACTTCACCCCTATCTGTAATTAACTCGCCGTCTTTATCTAAAATACTACTACATCCCTCTTTCACGCCACCGCGCCTAATGCCCTTAATCATCGACCAAAATTTCTTACCCCTGCCTTGACCTGCCCTTTCCAAATCCTCCCCAAACTTTTTCCCCTCCCGGTCCTTCGCTTCCCTGACTAGATCCGTAACCAGTTGCCTACAAGCCTTATAAGCCTCCCACTTCGCCACCGTCCTGTCCTGTAACCAAATCAAGTATAGTTTCCTTTTCTCCAATACAGCCCCCCTGATATCGGCGTTCCACCAACCCGTCTTTTTGTTTCGACCCCCGCTAGCGACACTGCCCAGACCTTCCTCAGCCAGATCCAAGACAAATTTCTTAAAATTCGCCCACTCAGCCTCAATGTCCCCGCAGTCAGCTGGAAGCCCCTCAAATCCTTCGGCGAATTTTGCCATAAAACGAGACCTAACTGCCTCTTCCCTAAATTTGCCCACCCGAAATTTGCGACTTACCACCTTCTTCCTTTTAGTCTGACAGAGTTTACCAACCGACAGATGGGTACCCAAAAAGCAGTGGTCAGAACCGAAAGTGAAACCCCTGAAAACACGTGTGTCCCTGACTACCTGTCTCCTGTCCTGCTCTATAATCATGTAATCAATAATGGATTTGTGACCCAAACCCTCATTGACGTACGTATACCGATGGATCCACTTGTGCCTATAATAAGAGTTGGTTTTTGCTAACCCATTGAAATCACAAAAATCCAACAAACGTTTACCATTTGAATTCAGTGTTCCTTCCCCAAATCTACCCACTACCTTCCCATACCCTGAGTTGCTTTTAAAGTTTCCTATTCTTGCATTGAAATCCCCCAGCAAAATCAATGATTCATTTCCCTTTTTGCTAACTACGTCCCCTAGTTGTTCGTATAAAGTGTCCAAGTCAGTAGCATCACTACCATTGCAAGGGCTATATACGCTAACCAAGCGATAAATTCCACCCGCTAACTTTACAGAGACCCACATCAGCCTTTCATTTACGAAACGAACATTTAAGACAAATTTGATCAATTCCTTCGTGATAGCGATTCCAACCAGACTGAACTCCGGACAAAAACACCTTATACCCGCCCACGTGTTCTTCCGCCTGTCCCTTCGTCCTAACGTCACTCAACGCCAATATGTCTATACCGTAGCCCTTAGCCAGATCAAGTAATTCCTCTCTGCGATCCCGAAAACCCCCATTAACGTTTAGACTTCCAATAAACAAACCATCAACCATTTTGCATTGCCTGATCGTCAACGATGGGGTACCTAGCAAGTCGAGCGTTGGTCGTACCCCGTATCCAACACCCGTCCGAGGCTGTGTTGAATTGTTTTTACCGAGAATGAATACAGTGGGACGGCCTGGTAAGCCGAACCGCACCGGAAGTACAAGTTTTAATGGGTACCAAGAACGACCGTCTGGAATGCAATGTGCCCGTTTGTTTATATTTTTTACCAAACGGATTGCTATACATATAGCGAAGCCACCAACCGAAATTATGATCATAAACATATTACTAGAAGTAGGATGCCGAGACAAATAAAGTACACAGGTTTGATTAGATTGTTTAGCAAAACGTTGATTCGAAAAACATCACAAGATTGAGGTTATGTTAACGAGACGCCATGTCATTCGGAAATTAAAATGTAAATGTAATTGAAATCCCAAAAACAACAAAATTGATATTAGAACGCGCATATCGCACAGAAAACAATCCAAAGCTCATTTTGTAAGCAATAGAGAAAGTGAAAAATAAGAGAAATCCAGCAAATACCTGCCACGTTGCATTCGAATCACAATGCAATTTAAACACGCAAAAAGAACAATAAAACCCGCGTTATGATTTGAGTGATCCGGCACCCAACACAAAAACAACTAATAAAAATTAAATTAATTAAAACAAAACCCGGATCGAAACGTAAAATTGTAAAAATAAACAAAACTTACACAGAAAATGAACTTACCGCAATAAATTTCTTCTTTTTGAAAAAACACAAGCCAATGTTGTTCCATATCTCAGCGCAGCCGTCTTCAGCTGATGTGTTAATCAATTTATATTTATTGAGGGCACCGTCAATATCGTTTTTGGACTGAGAACGAAACAAATAATTCATCGTTATGGCGACCCGCTGTAAAATTTCGCACAATAATTTTCAATTATCCAACACCGAAATTGAGTGACGAAGTTAAAATGAGGTTGAATTTAACACAACTCCAGAAAATGCACAAGAATTTTTTGATATGTCAAAAGTGTTCCTAAATGGCCAATGTGTACGCTTAGAGTACACAACAAGTACAAAATTTTGTGAAGACATAAAATGCACAAAAAGTGCACGTACAATTTGTGCACATGTTGTGAACTCTAAGCGTCACATTGGCCATAGGAGGATATCAAATGTTTCTTGAGGTAACACAATGTGAATGTGAGTATAAAGCTTAATTTCTACAGCGTCAAAATTGAGTTAAGATGGGTAAACTCCATCGCTCAAATCAATCCGGTCGTCACATGTACTGCAAAAATTATTATCAAAATTCATATACGAAATCACATTTATGTTCATCACTCTTGAAGATACCTCAAAATTTTATTATCATAACATTCTATTCAGAAAACAAAAGAGTTGTTGAGTTGTGCTAAAGTTTTCCTTTGCGGAAACTAAGTTAGTGTACTCGTGAGTGAATAAAGTACGTACCGAATTGGAGCTTAATATTTTTCATCTCTAGTGAGTATGCTAACATAGTATTAAGTTTATGAAAGAATTTTAAATTTTCGAAAAAATATGTTGAATATTCGAAAAAAAATGTTTTGTAAATAATTTGTTTAGAATAAAAATTTGGTTTGCAAGAAAATTTAGAATTCTCAAAATAAAATTGTGTTTTGAAACAATTTTGTATTTTGAAAAATTGACTATCCGAAAATTTAATTTTGTAGGAAGCTTTTTTCGAAGTTTCATAATTTGAACTAAACGTGAATCGTGATTCGTAAAGCGTGAATCGTGTAACGCGCTCACTTCCACCACTTCCACATTTTTCTTTTGGATAATCTTCAAGAAACCTACCTGTTGTATAGCTCCCAATGCCATGATAGCTTTCGTGCATCTTTCATCCAAATTAGTCGCATCGAACAACTTATCGAAGGCACTTTTCGTATCATTCACTTTCAAATACAATATTCCGATTTCAGTAAGAACATCGACATTTTCCGGTGTAATTCTTTATAGAGAAGTTCGTGAAAAAGACACATAGCATAAAATAAAAGTGAAAAAAGAAATTTATCTCTCAGACAGGAAATAATGCTTTCAATTAAGATTTATACTGTAAACTCAGCTCCAGCATTTCAATGGCCTTTGAGAAATTGTTTTCCTCTTTGTAGATAAGAGCCAACTTCTGATGGCTTTCAATTTGTCGACCATTTTGAATAGCACGATGAAAATATTCCTTCGCCTCATTAATGTTGTCACGTGGGTGAGTGGCGTTACGACATAGCAAATCACCTGAGATAAGAAATGATGATTAGTTGTAAGTTGTAAATTAACAGTTCGAAATATAAGCGGCTTTTAGATTTTTTACGAAACTTTCTTTTACATTTTTCAAGTTTTACCAACACCTTAACAACGTCTCATCGTCCTAATGCGTTGACGATCAGAATACTCTTGCTCTGTAAAAAAGATTTGCATTTTTATGGCTAAGGGGCCATTTAAATAGTGCGCACGCTCAAAAACTGATTTTAGAACCCCCTTGCACGCAAGAATGCATGTAAAAAATCAGAATGTATGAAGCACACAACAAATTACGAAATCATTTTTAATACTGTTAATTGCGACAGTGTTTAGACGCTATTTGCGCCTCAGCCGGGGAAATAGATCGTTCCTTCTACAAATGCTATTGTCACCCGAATGATACCTAACACTTTTCCATCCCTACCTATCGTATAAATCCTTTGTTTAGCTTCTTCGGCTTTCAGCGAAAATGCTCATAACACTGCGCCGGCTGAGCCGATAAAATTTTTCTCGTGTGCATTAAGGGCAGCATTTCTTCATAGCACAAATTGTACACACATGCGCAGTTGTGCAAAAATTGTGCACAAATTGTACACACATATCATGGGCGCGCGGTAGCGATGCGCCCGTGACGCAGGTCCCCATACGAACAAAAAATTCGCAAAAAATTCTTTCGTAGACTTCGGAACCATAATATACAGCTAAGTTTTGACTTCCCCCCCTTGCGACGTACCCCCCGGAAAATATTTTTCCTGGATTCTGCGGAAAATTTTAAAGCGAAGTGTCTTTTCACTCATTAAAATCGGTTGGGTGGATCCGAAGACACGACCTTTAGAAAATGGTCATACAAAAAGGGCTGTTTCATAGAAGCCAAAGTTAATGCAAACATCCTACGTTAGTTAGTTAGTTAGTTAGTGGGTTAGTTAGTTAGTGGGTTAGTTCCAGGGCCATTTGTATGAAAAACCGTGGCTCGTATGGCGTATTTTTGTACAGGAAATGAAATTTCTGCGTATGAAAGCTGAAAGCGTAGAAAAAATATTACATTGGCGGGTTCGGCATCTGTGACGCATTTTTTTAACCAAAAGTGAAAATATTTCAAAAGAATTTTGTGTGTTCCAAATCTGTAAACGTCACCCAAATTGATATCAGTTGTTTTGGAAGAAGGGACGAGGACTTGCGTCACGTTTCCCTTTTAAAAAGGGATTTTGTTGTGATACGCAGTTACACATTTGGTTATTGTGCGTTGGATTTCAGCAAACAGTATTTTTTTTACCAAAGAAACACCAACTTTTCATCACCAAAAATCGGTTTCCGATCTTGAGCTCAGAAATTTAATAGAGAGGACCGGACACACTTTTTGTGCATTTTATGTGTTCACAAAATTTTGTACTTGTTGTGTACTCTAAGGGTACGCATTGGCCATAGCGATCTTATTCAACATAACGGCGACGGTTGATGGCTTGGAAAAGTTTACAATAGACTGGCACACAACTCTTCTTGCGATATAGGGGACATTTTCACGAAATCATAAAATTACACGTGGAACATCTGTGGATTGAATACTTTCAACTTAATTTAATGAATTTGTTCAAAGAATAAAGACATCGGTGCTCGAATTTTCTAATGTCGTTATAAATAACATATTGTTGGCGGATTTTTGATTGATTTTTGTGAAAAAGTTGTTTTGACTGAAGTAGACAGGTTTAGTAGACCCAAACATTTTTGCTATAATTTCAATTTATTTTATAATAAAAAGAATACGGCAAATAAATTACATTTTCAATGATTTCGTTCATTTGTATTGTTTGCTCTGTAAAATATTTTTTGTTCATAAAAATTAATTGAAGTTACGTTATGTCACTACGAAGATAGAAAATTAATTCGAGAGCAATGGGTTGAGTTATTGTTACTTGATGCCTAAGGATATGGTGTCGCTCCGTCAGTCACTTCAGTTGTTATAAACCATCCCAGTCGTTTTTTATTATAACTAATAATAACCGTCTATAGTTTGTTTGTTTGTGCATTTATTTATTTATTTAATTATCTGTCGTCGGTCACAAACCACCAAAGCCGTATTCTTGAAGAGTTCAGAGGAACTAAAATGATATTCAGCAGGCACTTCCTTCCACAGCCAAAAAGAGACCAAAAGAAAAACCAAAAACCATTGAAGAAGAAAACAACTCATGAGTATGAGGTCATGCGTCCGACCAGCTTGAAGAGCTTAGACGAACTGAATTAATTTTTTTTTCCATTTTCCTTAGTTGAAGTTTTTCTTGAAACTTTTTTTTGGTTGTTATTACGTTTGATGTTTTGTGTCAAAAGGAAAGTTTTTGGGTTTGGTATATTTTATATCGAGGTACCCAAATGGTGGATATGCATCAGCAGATGGAGAAGTGAACAATGTTTTTAGAAGTATCTGCGAAGGTAAGTCTCAGAGTTTCATGAGTAAAATATATGTTTCTCATTATACGTAAGTAACTCTTGGGTGGTGGATCTGGTTGTGGTGTAAAGGGGTAGAAAGTTCCAGAAAATTTTTAGAAAGTTCAAAAAAATTTTAGAAAAATCTAGAGAGTTCCAGATAGTTCTCGAAGGTCCTCAAAAGTTCCAAACAATACCCCAAACGTTCCCTTCAGAAACATATCTTATCTCAAAGGGCATAAGTTGAATAAAAAGTGTCTGCGTGTTCATATCTGTTATTTGACAGCAGTTTCTGTCGTGTACTAAATGAAACATTGTGACCCTCGCAAACCCACCTTTTCGCATACTTCTTTGAGATTTCTCGGCCGATTTTTCAAATACATAGAATTAATTTAATACGGAAGCGTATGTGTCTTACCTTATTCCCTTGGAAGTCAGGATCTTACGTCAGAAAATATCTGCTTATTAAATGTTACGAAAAACGGTAATTGTTGGTTGCAAATTTCGAATGAGACAATAGTTATTTACGCAACAAGGGAGCAGGCTGAAAGTGCTTTATCGTGTTGCGTATTAAGTTTTTCTGTATACGTGAGAGTAAATTGGTTGTGACGGAAAATATTTTCCCATCACTTGGGACGAAAAGTTGCTTTCCGCGGTATGTGCACCAATACACTCTCACTATTACAGAAGAATATCTTTAAGATATCTATAACATTGGGGTATGTTGAAATATACTATTCCATGCTTGCTACCAGGGACGAAAGTTGAAAAATGTAAACCCGTGGGATTACATTTTTCTTTTTGTCCCTGCTAGCAAGCATGAAAAATAATTGGATTAATTCTTCATCGATTTTCGAAATCTTTTTTTTTTTATCGACGCAGAATATAGTTACATAAAGTGTAAAAAATCTTACCAAATGATATGTGAGCGATGCGAGCGCGCAGCGGGCCGTAATCGATATTACAACGAATCGGCCATATATCAAAATCTTTTTTGAGGATTTGAAATGATTTGTCATGCTAAAGAATTGAATTGAACATTGAGAATTACTCCAAATTATGAAGAGATTAATTAGACGAATTTGATTTATTTTGATTGGAAAGCTATTAGCAAAGAGATCTTGATCATTTTGTGAGCTGCTCTTGTTTCAGATTTTAAATTTCTATCACAAAACATTTTTTCCAAATCTTGTCCAAAAGTGATAGTATTGAGGAATTGTGTAAAATTTGTGGCAGGATTTTAAATTTCTGCATAGTCATCCTGATGGATTGTTTCATATTTTTCATAATAAAAATAATAACAATTTCAGCAAAAACGGATCACTTCTACGAAACATTTAAAACGTCTAAAATATGAACGAAACAGTCAAAGGATCTGACCTGCTCAAGAGGTGGGGCCTAATGTTTAGGAATCGCACGGGTCTGCTCAGCCTTATTCACATTAATTTCGTACTTTTCGAACATCGATAACAGGGTCATACGGTAATGACCCTTGCTATCTACAAAAGCGTACAAAAAATAACGTTTTCCTTGTATAAACCAGAAAGCACTGGAACGAGATTATATATGCTTTTCAATGACATTTTTTGTGAGCAAGGGAAAGTTCAAGCTGCTTTCAATGAATTGATAATAATATTCTTTTCGTCTACGTTGAAACATCATTGAATCTAATGATGCACTATCATTACTGTAATAGCACAAAAGCTGCTGAACCGTTGAATAAGTTGAAATGTACCGTCAACAGATTTCGACTTCTTTTCGTCTCAACGTTTTCATGATCTGAAATTTTGAGTTGAATCACGTATGATGAAAAAATACTTAAGTGAATCCAGCAACATACAAATTGAATTTGTTGCAAAAAGAAAATATTGCTCTCACTCTATTATTTTATGTCATTGTGGATTGACGTTGAATTGAAACTTAGGCTAAGACCCGTACTTTTCCGTATCGATTCTATACTCTAGATTCAATCTTATTATCTGGACGAAGTAAGGATTATAAAACTTGACCTCTGAGGCCCATGATTCCATGGGAAAAACTTTTCCACTATGTATTTGTATACTTATAACTTATCCTTTAGGAGTCATCCATAAAATCCACCCTCTTTTTTGTTTGTGTTCGGACTTGTTCGCTGCTATAAAAGACGAAGCAGGATTCGTGTAAAATCACTTTCGTTTCCATCGTTCAAGCGTTTGCATCTTATTGTTAGACCGTACCATTAATATTTCTTAAATAGCCAATGAGAGGAGCTAGCTGTCTTCCCTAGGAAGCCGCTCTACACAACTCTTCTAATCGACAGTGGATGCAACCACTTTTCTCTGGTATCGATCATCCCATGTTACAAATTCCATAGTACACTTGTGAAACCTCTTTGCACAGGTGAAAAAGCAATATTAGATTTGTATTGAGCTTTTTTGTATTTAATAGATTTGGTAGTTTGTATCGGTGTAGCTCAAAAATTATTGGATTTTTATTTAAAAAGCCAAGCCAAATATTTCGGTCTCAAATTGAGACCATCTTCAGTGACTGTAACATTTTTATTTGATTATAAATAACGGCTAAAAATGACAAAACACAAATGGAAAAAAATGGAAAAAGCAACTATTTTCGATCAATTCTCCTGTTGAAAGCATTCGGACTTTCTACAATATTATTTAAAAGGAAAATTAAATTATCCTTTGTTACGATAACGTAGAGTTGAATGGGAATCACAAGACATTTATTTGTTGGAAATCCATTGTTAAGAAAACAAAATATTAATTGTTTACTTTTGTCGTCTAATAAAAGGAACACTTTTGAATTCTTTCGTCATCGAATCATTATTCTCGTGGATTATTGCAATAAATGCACAATCCAATCTATTGTCGGACTGCCGCGTAATATTTGAACGAAGATAGGATGTGTAGGCCGTGTCCCTTTAAAACTATGTTTTTCCAGAGTAGCTTAGTTAGTTATTTTAACAAACTTTTCGCTAGAAGATAGGTCTGCACTTTCAGCCAGGACAATTGGTGCCGAAAATTTGAAAACGCCAAAATTAAGGAAGTAGCGAGTACATTACATTTGTATTAGTTTATAGTTTGACAACCTTTAGCGTACCTCAGCCCTGTATAACTGCGAATAAAGAAGTTAGCCTGGTGCTGAAGATTTGTTTTTACCAAAGTGTTGACGGTAGTTGCATCGTCATGTCACACAAGTTTCAACAAGGAATCAGACTGCGTCCTTGAGTTATGACACTTTGAATGCAGGGAACAGCAACCTGGTGCCGAATTGAAACTTATGTGGTCATATAGAACTCACTCCTGCCTCCACTTTGGTGTAAACAGATGTTCACCCCCACGTTGCCTTCTTTATTCCCAGCCCCAAGTACGCAGCCTGGTGCTGACTTCGATAATGTTACTTGGTTCGAAAGCTTTTACCTTTAGTCAGACGCTCTCTTGTCATTGAGTGTCTTCAGTTATCTCTGTAGGTACACACTTATCAGACACTTATTCTCCATATGTACAGAGATACGTGAACTATTCATAACCATTTGGCAGGACTATAAAAATATTAATTTGATTTCCAACTTTTATTTTCCAACATTACCTTCCAATTTCACTATATGTAAAAACAACATTCCCAACCTGCGTGATAAATAACATGTGAGTGTAGCAAGATTTCTATCGCAAGGAATTCATAATTTTTTATTGAGTACATTAAATATATTGATGGGATAGGAATGCTGTCGTAAAGCTTACATTGCTTCTTAAGAGTTCAAATTAATTTTGGATATCAATTGACAGCGGAAAGGCGGTTATTGAGTTGCGTGTTAATAACAAGAACGTTACACTAATACGAAATCGATTCACGAGGGCGTCATGTCTGTGCAAAATGTGTAAATGAATTATTTTGTAACTTGTTAAAATTTCTCATTTATTTCTTCCCACTCATTTCGACGAATGTATGGGGGTAAAGGAAATCATGATTTCATGATTTAGTCAAATCATATTTACCTAGAAAGTAATAGTATGTTAATATATGAAAGAAGTTGTCAGCTTAACAATTTTTGGAAAAGTTAGGCAATCCACATAAAACTTATGCAATTTTTTTGAACACTCCGTTGACCGCATCATCGGAACCACTTAACCGATGTTGCCCATCTTCGAAGTTGAAAAAAAAGTTTAGGGTGATCGGTCGATCCGTTTGGAAAAAAAAGTCAAGACGGACGGACGGACATTTATTTATTGCTGATTCGCTATCACTAGAACGATAATAAATGTATCTCCAGCTTTTTGTTCATAGCACCGACCTAGATCACTTACTTCCATGGACAGAAAAGTTCGCATCTTTGTTCTCTACAACGATGCGCACAAAAAAACTCATAATTAAAGGAATATTCACGAAAAACGACCAAATTTTGTGTAGGGTCTTAGCTAGATTTGTTCCTTACATGTTCCCATTGAGAGCACACACAGTAACTTAACTTAACGCTGTGGATGTGTCGTAGCACGTTTGGAAGAAACTGGGGTCTCAACCCTAAAGTTCTCGCATGGATATACACAGCTATAGTCAGACCACAAATTTCCTACGCAGCATTTATCTGGTGGCCTCGCTGCAATGTAGGCTTTGTTTAAAAACAATTAGCAAAAATTCAAAGACTAGCCCTAATTAGCATAACTGGGGCACTGAAAACGACACCAACATCAGCCATGGAAGCTCTGCTAAATATCGAACCACTACACATACACATAGAATCTATTGCTAGGGCCACTTGTGTGAGACTGCGACGATCTAACCTTCTAGTTAATGCAAACTTCGGTCACGCTAGACTGTGGAACATAATGGTCAAAGAAGACCCTTGTATAGAAATGCCCTCCGATTTTATCACCCCCACGTATTGCTTCAATAATAGTTTTAAAACATTATTCCCCACCAAGGAAGACTGGCTTAATAATTCAATCATCCTGGCTCAGGCCGATCACACTTGGTTCTCAGATGGATCGAAATGCAATGACGCAGCCGGTGCTGGTATCTACAACTCTACAACTCAAATTCCCAACTCTTTCAGTCTAGGGAGGTACACGTCGATTTTTCTAGCTGAAGTATTTGGAATCGCACGATGCTGTAAAATGATGCTAGATAACAAAATCAAAAATTCCAACATCTTTATTTGCTCAGATAGCCAAAGCGCACTAGATAGCATTAAGTCATATAAAATCTACTCATCATTAGTTCTTGATTGTAGAGAGCAGGCACAGCTATTAGCTCAAAACAACTTTCTCACTCTAACCTGGGTCCCAAGCCACAGTAATATCGAGGGCAATGAAATAGCTGATAACCTGGCAAAATCAGGAGCAATGAAGGAATTTATAGGCCCGGAACCATTCATCAAATTTCCTCCATCGGTTGCCAAGAGCTGTATCGCAAAATGGAAAATTAAAACGTTTCAAAAGCACTGGAAATCTATCGACCACGCAAGACAATCTAGAAATTGCATAAGTATCAATGTGCGTAACTCCCGATTCTTTCTATCACTTAGTAGAAGAAATCTCAGAAGAATAACAGGAATCCTCACAGGTCACTGCCTCAACAAACACCTTTTCACCATCGGTGTCATCAATAGCCCCTACTGCGCCCAATGTGGTGAAATAGAATCATTAGAACACTTCCTCTGCAAATGTCCTGCATATATTTCGGCCAGAGTCAAAACCATCGGTGCATACATATTACCACACAACATCATATGGAGCATACCGCCGAAGTACATTTTAGATTACCTTAATCGTACCAACAGAATTTAGGTAATCTCATGTGGGTATGCACAACAGGCCCATTGGAGGCTTAGGTGCAGGACTTCAGTCCACCCACTCTAATCTAATCTAATCTAACTTAACTTTGAGTAATTAAGGGCTGACGCTATTTATTGTATATTTACAATCTGCGCGTATTTTGTTTTCATTTTCCTGAAATGGCCGAGTCTAAGTTATAACAGCCCTGTGCAGATAGTTCAAAACGTTGTAATTAAATTATAAACTTTTATTTAAAGGAGTTAAATTGTTGATTTGTAACTTTGTTTCGTTGATTTGTTACTTTGGTGAATGATTTATATGTATGTATCTCTTGCTAAAATTGTTATTTTGACGTGTGGGCATAACGGTTCGAGCCGAAGGCGAGTTTCGTCACGCCTACAAGAAGTAAAGATAACCAAGCAAGAGGTGCATACAATAGGTGAGTTCCCTTCAGAGTTTAACGAGTTGGTTAAATTTAATTTTTCGATAAACTGCTAAATCGCATCAAACGTACTCAGAATTAAATTTAACCGGATAAATGCTGATAAATTTATTGTAGCCTCGGAGCTAGTTTTTTGGTAAGTTTATCGAGATAAACAACGCACGAAATTTGAAATTTGCTTCTCAGTGTGATTTTAGGAAGTTTGTGATATGATAATTTGATGGTTTATTTGTAAATAAAATTGATCTTATGACTAAAATTTTACGTTTCGCTTTTGTGTAAGTTTGAATATACTGAAATTAATTCGGTTTTTCTCCCGTCAAATAAGAAAATTAAATTTAATTTTGCTGTTAAATTTAGCTAGACGTCAAGTTTATCGACGAGTTAAATTTATCAGCATCGATAAACTCTGAAAGGAACTCACCTAATATTTTATCTACCGAGAACAGATATATCGAGATAAATGAAAATGGTCTAAACGGATGAATGTGACTGCGGGATAATTTTTTTATCCTCCTGGGGAATGCATCCCTCACCTTCGGGTCGGGATGCTAACCTCCCGCTAGAAGATAAAAAATTATCCCGCAGTTGTATAATCTACTAAAATCTTGCATCTTTAAGGCACTAGACACACTCCTTAAATCACAGTTGATTCACTATTAGCATTCGACGAATATAAAATATTGCAGCTGTGTTAACCGCCATTTTTTGATATTGAGCTGCTTGACAAATTAAAGAAAAAGTTTTGATTTTTCATTTTACTTTTAAAACTTGTTGGTTTCACATTATTTTTAATTTTAATAGTATTTTATTGCCATTTGAGGGGAACAATCGAGGCTTGCCGAGATTTCCCCTCAAATGGCAATATGATGCTTTATTGCATGAGCGAAAAAGAGAACACAAACATAGGAGAACGACAAATGTCATTGTCAGCGATTAATAATTTCTCTTTTATATTACTAGATTAATAATTTTTAATTTTACTGCGCGAATGCAATAAAATTACTTAAAAAATTATCCGACGTTGATCCCGTATTTTTTTCATGTTCCGCTTTGGTGAGCAGTAGGAGTTTCTGTAGTTGTGCTGCCAATCCTCTCTTGACTCTCTTCTATGCACATTTGGATTATTCCTCGTACTTGTGATGCCAATCCATCATCATTACAATACAAATCTCTCGGTGGAACTTCTCAAGTGATTCGTGAAGTTCAGTGAATCGGTCTCGTATTATTTCGAAAGTTCTGTCTTCATTGGTTAATTGTTGTCCATGAATGAGGGAGTTCTATAGCTATCAAATGGACAAGTTGCAGCCTCATTTTCTGCATTAATACTTCCTCCGATACTGCCGACGAGTTTGATGATTTTTCCATACTTTAAAATTTTTGAACTTTTTTTATAAAACAAACTGAGCTGTTCAGTTGGACTGAATAATAAGAAATGATTCCAAATGCCAGAATGATTTAAGCTTACATTTAGGCACGCAGAAATATAAAATTTACTTAGTATTTAACTAATAGAGCAAAAGTTTCTCTTTTCCGATTTCACACATTCCAACCATAGTTCAACTTCTACGAATCTCAACATGACGAATCAGCAATAAAAAAAATGTACGGTCATCCGTTCGTCTCCACTTTTCCTTCGAAACAGCCAAACCGAGCAGCTTAAGCTTTTTTTCCCAGAAAGGTACATATGTCCCATGATTCAAGTTCAAAGAGGAGCAAAAACGATCAGTACGTGGATTTTCGAGAGTCGGTGAAACTTTTTCGCAAATATTTCGGCAGGTATACAACACAGAAATTGTTCATTTAAGTGTCAAATTTGCATTTGATCTCAGAAAACTTGCAAAAATTTGTGGAAATCGGCTAATTGGTTTAGGCACTGGGACCCATATAATGGACAAAATTCAGTTTCTCGGCCATTTTCGATTGGACATGGTTGTTCGCCAATATTTGCTTAATATGGAGATTAACTGTGAAAGGCAATGTTGAATAGAATAAAATTTTAGAGAACACGTGTTTCAGCGTTTGGTTTGAGGGAAGAATGACCAAGTCCCGGTATAAATCCACTTCTAGAATTCGTGAGAAATTTATTTTAAAGAAAGTAGTTTCAGAATTTTTTGGAGAAATACGTTGGTTCTCTTTGCGATAGGTGCAGGGGGAACGTTTCACCCTAAGAAATCAATTGTCTCAGATGTCACACAGTGTTCAAAAATCTAGTGCTGTTGAAGCATCTTTGACATAACCTGAGTAAAAATGGAAATCTCATTGAGCACTAAAATTGAGTTACTCACAGCCTGAAGCCAGTCTCAATTTTAGAAAAAAAACTCAAATGTACTCAATTTCGCTTTTTTTTATAAAATCATCATAATGAGGGCAGTGAGTACACTCATCTTAAATTTTTTTTAGGTTTAGACTCCGACTGAGGTCAATGAGCACACACACTAAGACTATTTGAGATCGCTGAGTATGCTCATTTTGAGACTTTTTGAGACTGTTAAATATGTTAAATTGTGAAAAATATTTTTTTAGCCAATGAGACTGTTGAGTGTACTCATTTTCGGCAAAAATATTTTTTACAATCTTATTGAGACTTTTGAGACTGTTGAGTGTACTCATTTCCGAAAAAAGTATTTTTCACAATCAGAAATATGTTTCACAATTGTCAGTCAGCGTGCAGAGGAATTAAATTAAAAACCATTTATTAACTACAACTTTAGGAGGTAACTTACCAGAAATACAAAGACGAAAAAAAGACGACTACCCTAGACATCTATTTTTCACTGTTGTATTTCTGCGAATCGCAAATAAATCAGACTACAACTATAGTTGTTAGTTAAATTAAATATCCTGAAGTTAAATCCCATATGAAGACTGTAACACGATTCGTTAAATTAAATTTACATTACATAATGCGAGTATTTCTATGAAAGTTAATCGGTTCAAAAGCTAATTCGAGATTAACTTTCAGTTACTAATTGAAAGCTTTTTCATTCCTCTATTTCCGTGAAAACATATTTTCTATTTCAAGACAGAATGCACTGCAGTGAACTATTTTGAGAGAATTGTAATTCTGGAAAAAGATTCCCCATTTACATGATTATCTTATCGATGATACTTTATGATTCACAGGGCCGTACTTTTTTACAATATTACGTGTTTTGGCTAAATATGATACGAAAATGTCTCCGTTTTTATTTTGACGAGTGGAACGGATCTCCTGTTCCATCGGGCCATAATTTTCAATTCGTCAAAATACAAGTTCGGAGAGATTTTGGTTGCATTGTTACAAATTCTTACCAATGTAGAAATACACTTCCGCATCAGATCGCTGAAGTAGAGATTCGGCTTTCAAAAACACTTCTAGGGCCTGCTTCCAGCGACCCAACAAGAACCTAAAATAAAATTGACTTACAATCGTATTTTCATTCACCACAGTTTCATTTGGAAAACCTACAATGTTTTTCCGATTTCTTTAAAGTTCTCGTAATTCATTGGATTGAGTTCTATTGATTTCTGTAAGCATCTGAACGACTCCTGCAAGTCTCCCTCAGTACGTGCTATTAATCCCTGAAACCATTTCAATGCTTTAACTGCTATTTTGTAATTGGAAGTAATTGTAATTGTGTTTAGTTGAAATTTCTGCTTAAAATGTTCGGTGGCGAAATTTTCTGATTATTTCTATCTAGTAACAAGCCCCGTGTGCACTCAACTGTATGTTCTGTTCTCAGGCTCGTAGCAAGCAGAGCAGTTGAACTGTAGAATTTTAGAATGAACGAGCAAAATTTTATTCTGAAGTAACAAAAGGATAGACTGGAATCTTATGAATTATGAATTTCAATCATAAAATATATGCAAGGGACCCGTACAGATGTGGCAAAGAGACCAACCTAAGGGCCCTAAGGAGAGGTTTCTGACTCCTATTATCATGGAGAAAAAATTTTGGCCTTTTTTTCTCTCCAATATTCCACAGAAAGCCTCATCATAAATATTCATGAGAAACCACCATATATCGTGTAGTGTGGTAGAATGAGTTACGTCAGCACAAAGGACCCTACAACCTAGATGACTTAACCAATTTTCACTGATTTTTTTTTTCGTGCTTTCTTTAAGCCATATCTTTCATTCAAAACTTTGAAGAGCGATTTCCGCGCAAATTTCACAGAAACATGAGTCAAAAAGCTTCCTTCACCTATACCTTAAAAAAACCACGTTTTTGACTCTTTTTCAAACGTTTCGAAAGTTTTTGCTTTCTCAATATTAACATTTTCCCTTTGTATGTTATTTTCCTGTTCTGTTTACATTTTCCGTCTTTCCCAGATTAGACGTTTTTCGCACTATAGAAATTTCACGTTCCCGTTCTTAGTAATTTCCCGTTTACTGGCCGCTCCCCGTTTTTAATAATTCCTCGTTTACTTGCCAATTCCGTCTCTTAAGTCATTTCCCGTTCTGAGTTATAAAACTCGATTTCCCAAGAACCATCCCGAGAACTTCCCGACGGATTTTACTTCCCGATGGCATTGACTTCCCCTTGGCTTTCACTCCCCGGTGGCATTGAATTCCCAGTTGACTTTTAATTCCCGATTTCCTGGGAACCAATTTTTTCGCCAAAAACTTCGAGGGAACGAGGTTTCCAGGTTCATGCATAATTTCCATAGGCGGCTAAATTTCCCTATCAGCAATATTATCCTGTGAGCTGTAGCACCCAGTGGGCTAAATTTCACTGTCAGCTATATTTCCCGGAGAGCTTTACTTCAACACTTTAAATTCAAGGAAAAATTCGTCTTTGGCGAATTTCCACTTTTTCTTTCCGGTAATATCAAATTTTTCGCTAAAAAATTTCCCGGTATCCTCAATACCAAGTATACACACTATTTGCACTCGCGAAATGACTATTCTTCGTACTATTCTTAGTGAACTAAAAATTCTTTATCAATGATGACATATGAAACTGTTTTGGTCATCAGTTTCCGCTTTTACGCACATGTATCTCCTCATTTATACACTCAACGTCTTTAATAAGCCTGTCAAACTCACTTTAATATAAAATAGGTATTCTTGGTCATAGGTTTCTTCCATTTGCTGTGCGATTATCTCTTTACAGAATTGGTATTCTTGACGAGCGTACATTGTGTGGATAAGCCAGTTCATGTTTGGTGTTGCTTTATTGATTGGATCTACTTCCCGTAAAGACAGTTAATTTAGCATGAGTGGAAATAAATTTGGATTAATTGTTTATCGACTCTATTGACTAATAAAATGATTGATGGATTGGTTACGAAACAAACCTTTCTTCAAAACATTTATTTTCGATGTTGAATTTGATGGCTTCCCGTTACACACGACATCGATATAGTCCATCGTTATCTCATTGGTCATTTTGTGTGGAAAATGAGACAATATCACTGATTGATGCTTAATGACTGTGTTAATGGCTCGTTAAATAAAGAATAGTTTAATGTTTTACAATAAAAAATAATAATAGACGAATAGAATCAAAAACTACCAGCGAAAATCAAAATATTCCACTACCAAGTCATTATGCCAACACATTCTGTTGCTATGGGTAACATATGCGTACACAACACGATATTTTCCGGGATAGCAAAACTTCTATTGTGTTGGAGAAATAGATTTTTCTGCAGGTTTTTAGTTTACGCAACAGTTGGTTTTGTTGGTTTGTTAGAAAGTCACAGTAAACATCTTGTTAAAATTGTGTAGCGAGTTGTGCACAGAGGACATTAACGTTTTTAATTATTTTGTGTTTCCACATATCGTCATATATTACTGTGAGATCTGACTCATATTTTCTTAGCTACTTTCGGGATCGATTCTCACCGATATTTATCGAAAACATATGCAAGGAACCGGTACGCATCAGAATAGATGTGGCAAATAGAAGAGGTGAGAGAGAGAGATTGAGTTGCCAGTGTGTTGGTTCGAAGCTCAACCACAGCCGGATTTCAATTAAGCTTCAGAAATATTTTGTCCCGAAACTTTGAAGTCACACCAAGTGTTCCAACAATTAATTATATTAAAAAAGAAAATTAAAAAAAAAAACTTTTTGAAAATTAACAAAAAATCTTGCCAAGCAATTTAAGGGAGTCGTTAATTCAGGTGGCCAACTTTACAGTTTTTCTCCACTGGCAGCGAACTTCCACATCGATCAACAAAATTGTAAGAAAAGGTAAAGGTTTCACAAAAGGAAGACCGCAAAAAAAACCTCTTACAGAGGAGGTGTGACGCAAGTCTTTATGTCTGCTTACAAAAGCTATGAAATCAGAAAAGTGTGACGCATTAATCATTTAAGGTAAAACTATTTTCTTCCAGTCACAAAAGTTCTGAAATCAGAGGGGGGTGACGCATTAAGCTTCGATTCGCAACAAACATTTTTAAACAAAATTATGTTGAGTTCAAAAAATTGCGTCACAAATGCCAGACCCAACGACGAAACAATTTTTCTGTACTTTCAGTTTTTACGCGAAAATTTGACTTTTATTTCTTATCACATCGTTTAGGGTAAATTTAAATTTTTGCGTCTAAAAACTTGGTGTTGAAAAATTATTCATAGTTCTAGAGATACGGAATACATTTCATGAAACTTTCAAAACCTTACAACGTCAAAAAAAATTGCCACAAAGAAAGAAAGAAAGAAAGAAAGAAAGAAAGAAAGAAAGAAAGAAAGAAAGAAAGAAAGAAAGAAAGAAAGGTTTACCAAATTGAATAGTTAAAAATATTCGATTTGAGTCCATTTCCATAGAAAATAGCAAAATTGTTTAATTCATATCTTCGGAACGACTGAATCGATTTTAATGAGTGAAAAGGCACTTCGGCCTAAAATTTTCCGTAGAATCCGGGAAAAATATTTTCCGGGGGGTACGTCGCTCTAGGGGGAAGTCAAAAAGTTCCTGTATATATGTTCCTTAGTCTACGAAAAAATTTCTTGTGAATTTTTTGGCGTGTAAGACTTGCGTCACGGGCGCATTGCTACCGCGCGCCCATGATAATTTCTAACTTGAAGAGAATATTTGTCCATCTTTTATTAAGGACTTCGAAAACATTTGTGAGAAAAACTGTACATACAAATTTTCAAAAAAAGCTCTTAAACCACTCGATCGAGGAGTTTCATGCCCAAGAAGAATGATCAAACTATAATAGCTGGATGCTTCGGATATTTTCAGAAAAACTCTAATAAAGTGCGCCATCAGTTTGTGAAACACCACCATATGGTTGGTAAGTCTAAAAGTGCTTTACGTTCTTTCACCTTTTTGGATTAGCACCACCACACCAAAGCAAAAATAAATTACCCATACTTTCAATAAAAGATTTCTTTAGGCTTTTCTTTGCAAACAATTATTTATTAAAATTTATTTGTAAATCATTGTACGTTTCGTTTGGGCTCAATACTTGGAAACGTACGATGATTTAGAGGTTTGAACAGTTAATTACAATATTAGTATACATGGCTAATTCCTTTTATCTTAAAATGTAATGAAAATTAAATCCTCTAGCACTTAACATTATGAAACGAACGATATCTTTATTACCGAAAATCCTGTGAAAAGACCATGGTTGTTGTTGAAAACATTGACTGCTTTTATGTACAAACTCTTAGTGTAATTGATTTCTTTTTAACAGCTAGCTAGCTATATATTTGTACGATAACCTTAACAAAATGGGAACTTTTAGAAAAATATATTCTGGTAGTTTTACACTTCCCCTACATAAAAGTAAATTCGTATTTCTTACATATATTCGCGCTACCACGAAACACAACAATAAATTGTTCCATAAATTCTACAAGTTTTTTTGTTTCCTTATGCTTGAATTCTGTCCGCTAAGCGTTCTCGAAGATGCTTCTGCCTATCATTATAAATGAATAAATTAATAAATAAATATTTTCAAATGCAATTTTAAATGTATTTTCGCATTGCAAAGTAAAAGATTTTTCGTTCAGAAATCCTATTTATAATTTACATTTCAATGCCAATACTTTCCTCCTTTTGTTCAATATTTTTCCAAAAAAATACATTTAGTCAAACACACGTCGTATTCAATCCGGTTATTCTAGTCATTTCAATATTTGATAATCTTGTCTTGAAAAAAACCGCCTTGAAACTCGTTCGAAATTGCTTTGACATCAATCCGTAGAGCACAAACCCCACGGCGGCGTTAATTAGGGCAAGCAGATCCATGATGTCACCAAACATTTGATAGCATCGGATGAAAAAGCACTTTGGTAATATTCCCGACAATAAGCCAAGTATTCCTTGAGGAAATTCCGTAATTAAGAAAAGTAAGAGTACGGCGACCAACAGCATCGTTGTTCTATCAGTTCTTTTCTCGCACCGGGATGGTCTACATACAAAATTAGCTTATTCGAAACAATCACTGAAAAATCAATTCACATTTAAAGTTACCTGTGACCACTGTTCAGCATATTTGGTGTAGGCTGACTGTAACCCTTCAATTTGACCTTCCTTTTAGCAGCCTGGCATAGTACTCGTATTAATATAAAGCTGATCACAGTCAGTACTAAGCAGGGAAGAAGCTTTATTATCACAGAGTGTACCCAAAAATTAACACTGTAACGAAAAGAAAATATTGTTGAAATCCATAAGACCTGTGCAACTAAGAAGAATAGAGTCGGGGGGAAATTTATCAAAGAGCTTTCTCTAGCCTTAAAGTTGGCCCGCTATCAAAAACGGAAGCTAAAAATCCGGACAAAGAAATCCGGATGATACAAACCCGGATGCCTCAAAATCTGAATGACTCAAAATCCGGTTGCCTCAAAAACCGGATGATAAGAAATCCGGACAATCTCATTTTATAAGCATTTCAAAATAATTTATTTTACATTGAACATGTCTTTCTTGTGTTTTGTAGGGGGCTCTGCCCCCTCACCCCCGCGTCTACGGCGAGCTATGACACGTCTGCGGCGAACTAGGCCTGCAGGCGGCCTTACTTGAATGGAGATCTGCCCCCAAACTCCTTCTTGTCTTGCATTCAAAGTCTTGAAGAACGATTTCCGTGCTATTTTCGCAAAGGTATAAGTCAAAAAATGAGTATTTCAAATTCACATCAGTCAGTGGTTACTGGCATAATGGTTCTCCCTAAAAAGTTCGTTCAGATTTGCAGTAACCTTCTCATAATCAACTTTTATCCTTGTTACAACCTTTAAAGGAATATAAACGATAGTACCACATTGCGTTAGTGTAGCAAGGAAACTTATTGTCATTTGACACGCTAATGATAAATATCAATCTAACAAAACGACGCGACGGAACATCTGAACACCTGCAGAAATTCTGAATCAGTTCCTTCGACGGCTTCCAGTAAAGTTGTGTGTTCAATTCAATTTAATCAATTCTACTCCCCCTAGCAACGAGTTTGAACCGATGTCAATGATCACAAGAAAACACAAATCTGCATGCTAAATTCGTCGAAATGCAAATTGTCTTTTGGGTGTAAGACATGTAAAAATGTTCAAATCCCTGAAGCAACAAAATTTGAAAACGATAGAAGGGTGGTGCTGTTTCGTTAAACTCGTTAAAGTAATCAATTAATTCTCTTATTTACGATAGTCTATTGACATTCTAAATTGAATTTCGATTCTCTTTCAAATGCAGTTGTAGTACCGTTTCGCAATGAAATCGTTAAAAAAAATACCTGACGGTATAGGGTAAGGCAGTGCAAAGATATGCAAAGTACTTAAGACGGAAAGAGTTTTCAGTTTTCATCAATGAAAACCACCCACACTCAACGTAACTTTTATTTAATGACAAGAATTTAAATTCAGTTCGTATTTTAGAAGCCGTAAAAATAGAAATTCTTTTACAAAAGGTCATGCTTTTCATCTGGTCATCTGGCGTGACTCAACTTTAACCTCTAAGTTACAGTTACCAAATTTTCTATGATACAAAAGAAACTAAAGTTTTAATTAAATTTTGTTTTTTCAAAAAAAAAGTTTGTGGTTTTTTTCAATGTATTTCACATTTCTTTCCTTATCATTTGATTCCAAAAATAATTAGAAAGTTTTTGATTAAATTATTCGTATTCGACACATGCGTTTCTCATCACTGAGAGTTGCGGGAATAGTTAACAATTTCGCGTCACGCTTAACGAGATCCGGTCCTTTTAGAGTCGGAAGTTGAAGATCTCAATTTTTTCTGGGAACAACTCTAATAATGCCCAATGTTTCGTTAAGTAATCGTAATCGAAAACTGACAATAAAATGCGAAAAACATAATCAGATCATTAGGTCAGGTCAAACCCTTGCTTTTACGGGGTCGTAATTGGTAATCAGATACTGGCCTTTGTTTCCAAAAATGTTAAGATAAATGAGATGAGCTGCTAGAATGAGTTTTAGACTTTTCACTTTTAGGAATTCGGAAGGCGAAGTATTTTGAAGGGTAACCTGAATTGACCTGATAATAAGCTTTCAGTCAATGTAAAAAAATGTTATCTAAACTAAATCTCTTCAATCGTTTATTTTCTTGAAACTAGTAAGATCGGCCATATTTATTCGAAAAATTGTTAAATTTTGTGTTTTTGGTGCATTTTTAGGTGATTTTGCTCACATGTGGCTTTGGATGGTTAAGATGTTATCTACGCTTCAGTTGAAACTGTTTTCTATAGTAAATTAAATTAGCTTTGAATTGTGAACACGTGGCCACAAACGAGAGTGTAGGATAGTAGTGACCGGTAGCCTATAACCCTGGTACTACCCCTATAGTCAAGAACATCGCACATACGATTATATGTTGCTCAGACGCTAGACGCTAACTTCACTTTCACACTTCATCAGACAGGTAATAAAGCATGAAGACTTTCACCACCGCAACACCAACACGTTAATTAAATAATAAAATTATAACATAATTCAAGCGGAGGGTTTTAGTGAGCCTATCGATTTCTTGCGTATTTTTACCCTTTTTTTGCTATGTCTTGCTGAGATGAGCCACATCTGCCACATCTCTAGCTATGTGATAATGTGCTGAGATTAGGGCTCGGACTGTGTCGATTTGTTTTGTTATTAGTTACGGAAGGGTCTGTACATAAAACACCTTGTATTACTTCCACAATCTGTAGCGGAGCCAAAAAATTTAAAATAAATTTAAATGAATCTTTATGCGAGAAAAAAACAGCCACTTTGAATTTAGAACTAAAGATTATAAAAAATTATTTTCATGCAAAATTAGTGTTATCATTCTGTCACATGAGAGAAAAACAAATAATTTTTGTTTTTTCGTTTCGTTTTGTTTTGTTTCCTTCCGTTTTAAAAACAGAACGAAACGGAACAAAACACTTTAGAGGATGTTTTTTCGTTTTCGAGTGACACAGTCCGAGCCCTAGCTGAGATGTGACTTACATAGTAGTTCCAAGTTTATGTGAAATCTTTTATACGGATGTGATACAGCTTTTTGACAGTTTTGTCTTTATAGTCATAAAAAGTATTTTTTCAGCCTGACGTAGACAAAAAACGGTGAAAATAGTCAAAAAAACGTTAATTTCCATGAATATGCCTACCCTACACTCTGTTTTGTGGTAACATGTTCACATTTCAAAACTAATTTTATTTGGTTTACAGTTTCAACCGAAACGTAGACAACGTCCTAACCATCCACAGCCGAATGTCAGCAAAATAAACGGTTTGAATAACATTTTTTTACATTTACTGATCACTTTCAAAGTTGTTAAGAATTCCCGCTACTCCCTGAGGAGTCCAACAGCAAAGCTAAACAAACCTTTCAATAAACATAAAGAAACTTTACTAATCATAAAAAAACATTGCATTTTATTTTTCGTTTATTGTAAATATTTTTTTTAATATTTCTGGCCGGTACGACCTGACAAAGTTTACTGCGACCGCGACGCGACGTGAGTTTTTCGTTTTGGGGTACAAATAAAAGAAAGAAAAATAGGTCCGCCAACACAACAACTTGAAAATATCAACTGATTTTCAAAAAATGTTTTCCCTGAAAGGTATTGAAAAAGTGATTTTCGGATTGAAGATGGGCATTTTTGGGTATAGTTTTGGGTCCGAGATAGAGAGGGTTTGAGGGTTTTTTACAGTGCCGTTGCTTTGGAGGGTTTCTTCAATCCTTTGGGAAATTTCCAATACAATTTAATGAGGGCGTTAGACGAGAGGATGAGGAATACGGCTTGAGTCCAAGTGCACCCCACTTTTTATAGTCACATAGTCCCTTATTCAAAAATTGTGTAATTACTGTGTCATTTCAAAAATTTACGCCGTGGTAATTCAAAGTCTCGAGTCAAATTTTCTCTAAAAATCTCAAAACAAATATTTGACAGCTGAGGCCGACATTGAGTCCGAGCTTAAACCTCCACGACCCGAAGTGTCATTGACCAAAATGATCGCGTCAAGCAATCTCTACTCATATCCGCTGCTGCCTCGGGTCAGTAGCTACGGAAGATTTGAGTGGCTGGTCACACCGGAATGTCTTGGGCCCTCATATATATTTCGAAAGAATTTTTCAACTCAATATTTTCATTTTTGTTTGGCTAAAAGCTATAAAACGTTCATACAATGTAAAACCTTACGAGGTAATCTATAGTGCACAGGCCCGATCAGAGTAACGTAAGGATTTTTTTCACGAGCCAAGGATTATGAATATGGCCCAGTCAGTTTTGGGGCCACTCATAAAGTACGTACGCTTTAAAGGGGGAAAGGTTTCACGAAACTTACATTTTACGATTTTTTCCATACATTTTTGTGTGCGTAGGGGGAGGGGGGTCTCAAAATCGTTATTCAGGGCACGTTGCGTGGCCCAAAAAAAAAAGAAACTCGGAATACTCAGATTTTCAAAGTTTTTGCCTACGACGACGCGACGCTGCGCTAAAGAATATACTTTATTTTATATCAAAAAAGAATTGACAAATTCCTAAAATATTTGTCTGCGGCCGGCGCTTTCTCATCGAAAATTTGATTAGTGAAATACTCACTTATAAAAAAGGAAACACTAGGATCCAGGGTTCAAAAAATTTTCGTCCACGGCGCAAAAACCCATAAAGAAGGCTTTATTGTAATCAACTTATTTTGTTGACCAAATTTAGAAAAAAGCATGAAAAACTGAGCTTCTTTATAGAAATTGGAGCCCCTCATTGAAATTATTGGGCCTCCACACTGAAACTTTCACTTAGTCCAAATTCCATATAAAAAAAGGTACTGGTTGGGTTCAATGCAATAAGGACGTAATCAGAAATGCATTAAAATTTCATTACATTCCTCGGGAGTCGCATGGGACTAGGTAGCTTGTGATTTCTTTTTTTGCCTACAAATTACTTGCGAAAGTAACTAACTTACTGCGTCACTAGTAAGTACCATAAAGTCAGCCGATATTGTTTTTTGTACATGAATCGTGAATGGCAACTCAACGAAATTATATTCAGAGGAACAAAAATCAGAATGAACTGAAATTCGGCCGCATTAAAGAAAACTATAAGGAAATTCACTCAATCACCCATCTTTACAAAGAAAGAAGTTATTTTTGGACAAACAAAATTGATAGCCTTTTTCTTTCTTACTTTGTCTTATAAATTCGTTCTAACACAAAAACAATCGCTGTTTGTAAAGAAATATTTTCCCATTTCCCTGCTAAATGCAAAAAACTATTTATTTAAAAGTTGAAGAGATCATGCGACAATTACTGCTTCATTTCGCATCAATTCTGCAATACAACAAATGAGTTCATTCAACCAATTAAATATGTATATACCGAGTGGAACGTTCATGATACGTATCGTGATTTGTAGTATGCAAGTAGTAAGCCATCAATAAATCGCTCGACTTACAAAACATTTACATTGGTCTCTTAAAGAGGGAAGATTGATTAGAACAATATTAATTATACGAACAGACAACAATGACACCGATTTATTAATGCGTCCGTCGTCATTATAAAAAAGGAGGAAAATATTTTCTAATGATGCATTTTTCCAACATATAAAAATAAGAGATAACATGAATACTTCTTCTTCTTTGTGGGCAAAAAAAGCTTCATGACTTTATGGAGCGAACATTTTTTTATCAAACAAATAAATATTTTCTACGCAAACGTTTACATACATCGACAAAGTTGAATTGGAAGTATCAACTGTATCGAATAGAATGCAATGAACACTGAAAAAAGGAAAATTCTAGCTAAAAATTACAAAAAATTAGGTTTTTCAATGATTTTGACAGAGTTATTTGGGATGTCAAAAAGTTACAAAATTAACTTTTAACGTTGTCGTCGTGAGTTTCTCTAATATGTTTAGCACACATGGTAATGGTGCCGTTATCCGAGATGATGTACATGCCTGTAGTAAACTCCGAAAAAAACCTACGGAGGACGATTTTATACTTCAGGCACGTAAGTGAACGTTTACGTAATGTTTTTTTAACTGTGAAGACGAATTTCACACTATCGATGGACCTAAAATTTTACGAAACTGTTTGGCGGTTCATAGCTGATACAACTTTGGCCAATGCTCTTATATTGGGCTTTTTAGTCATCCGTGGGACTTGTAAATTCACTTATGACGGCAGCACTTACTTCGAAATCTTTGCTAAAACCGAATTCAGCGCCGAAAATATTGCCTTTGCACAGTAAAAAAAAACTTATTTCACTCAAAAATATCAGTGGCAAAATAAAAAAAAAATTCATCTATTCATCTAACGGTCAATAACACACCTCCCACCTTGGGAAAACTCATTGAAAAAAATTCTTGGTTTTTTCTTATTTACCAAATGATACGGACAAGCTACTAAATGACTATATTAAATAAAAAATAACATTTCCCGACATCAAGAATTACAAAGAAACGTAAACGAACTTGAAAAAGGTTCAAATGACTGTATAATATCTTAAGCAATTATTCTTGTCTCGATCAAGTTCTCTATGAATTTATTAATTAAATCTTAGCTGGTGTCTTTGTGGAAGTAATAAATCGATATAACATTTTGTGTATGAGCTAACAAAGTGATTTGAAAACATTTTTTTGATTAATGCTAACACTATGTTATATCGTTAGAAAGCGCTTTCACGTCGTTAAAAATTTATGAAATTCCCATGTTCAATATTCGTTCAGCTTCCTTTGAAACTTCTACATTTACGTCATCGCCTGTTATTAGAGTATGCAACAGGTTACATAAAGCAGTAGGAAATACCTATAAAAAGGACGCTTCTAAATTGTTTCAAAAGACAAAAGAATTCTTTCGCTTTCTTAAATGCCCTGCAACGCTCAAGCGATTGTTGAAAACAACAAGGACACCATTCCTGACTTTGAGTTACAGTAAAAACAATTGCAAGGGACTCGTACGCATCAGAATAGATGTGGAAAACAGAATATGTATTGCAAATAGATTCGACCTAACTCTTAAGGGCAATATTGAAGAACATGCTCGTAGCAACGGCGCAAAAGCATCTCCAAATAGCTACAAAGCCTCCTAAATTGAATTTTTTTTTTTTCAAATTTTGAAAAGAAAAAAAAAAACTTGTACTAGCAGTTAGAAGAGGCCTAGACCTAGAACAAAAAATATTTTTGAAAATCGGAAGAGATTTACTCAAGTTATGTACATTGTACATACAAAAGACCTAAAAGACTTAGGCGGCCCTTCGTCCAATCTGCAATCCCAAGATCGCATCATGCTCGAAGCGGTAGCGGAGAGCGTGACGCAGTCCCCACACCCCAAAAAAAACGTCCACAAACCCAAAAACCTCCATACAAAAACCTTTGGGACAAGACACCATGTATAGGTGAAGTTTTGAGTTTTTTCCCCTCGCCCCCCCCCCCTCCCCTCCAAATTATTTTTAAAAAAAACAACGTCTCAACAAAAAAACAAGCCCTCACTCATCAAAATCGGTTGAAAATTGGCTGAGATATCGAGGTTTGAAAATGGTACTTTCCCATACGTCTTACCAGAATTCCATTGTTCTCATTATTACGTAAACTTTTTTTCTGATCTGTCGGTTTCTATCTATCTATGTTCTATGTTCTATAAATAATTTTCGATCTCGATTTTGATGAAATTTTCAGGGAACGTCAGAATCGGTCCAAAATGAAAAATTTCATATGCCGTTTTTCCGGGAAAACTCTGGAAAAGCCGTGGCATGTGGAAAAGCGGTCAATTTTGAGGGTTTTTCAGGTAATGCTCGGAGTTTTCGAATTTTAGCTCCGGAGTGACAATACCTAGAGAGTTGGTGTCTTTTAGAAAGTTTTAGAGTATGGTCGGGAGAATTTTTTGGGATATTAAGAAAATGTATGTGAGCTATCAGAGCGACGCCATCTTGAATTTTCCCAAGCGAAAAATTGGGAATTTTTTGGTTTTTGAATTTTAGCTCCGGAATGACAATACTTAGAGAGTTGCTTTCTTCGGGAAAGTTATAGAGATTGGTGAGGAGAATTTTTTGGGATACTAAGAAAATGGCTGCCAGCTGTCAAAGGGGCGCCATCTTGGATTTTCGTAAGAGAAAAATTGTGTTTTTATGGGTTTCGAATTTTAGCTCCGGAGTTACAATACCTAGAGAGTTGGTTTGTTCCGAGCGATTATAGAGTTTGATCAGGAGAATTTTTTGGGATTTTCAGAAATCTGCCAAAGTGACGCCATCTTGGATTTT
>CM055404.1:151610636-151636735 GCA_029228625.1 Pseudolycoriella hygida | reverse complement strand
GATAGATATTGACTTGGGCATCGTTTTGATGAATAGACAGTGGGGTCGCCGAGGCGCGGAAGTTGGTCAAAATTGAGGCGAAAGTTTTCGCCAAAAAATTGTTTTCAAAAAATAGAAATTTTTTTAACAACTGAAAACTTCCAAAACGACTGATATCATAACAAAAACCTTTTAAAAGGTAAAGTGCGACGCAATCCCTAATGTCCACTTCCAAAATTAATGATATCAGTGGAGGTGACGCTTGCGCTGAAAATACGCATACATTTCCTTGACGACAACGTTACCCTGTGTTCAAAAAATCGCGTCACAATTGCCAGACCCAACGACGAAATAATTTTTCTGTACTTTCAGTTTTTACGCTGCAAAAATTTAACATTCGTGTCTTTTTGCGAAGATTGTTTTGAGTTTTAAATTTTTGCGTGTGAAAACTGAAAGTGTTGAAAAATTATTTCGTCGTTGGGTCTGGCATTTGTGACGCGATTTTTTGAACACAGGGTAACGTTGTCGTCAAGGAAATGTATGCGTATTTTCAGCGCAAGCGTCACATCCACTGATATCATTAATTTTGGAAGTGGACATTAGGGACTGCGTCGCACTTTACCTTTTAAAAGGTTTTTGTTGTGATTTGGTACTTCCTTTCAGAGGAAAAAAATTCGAAACTCGGTCAACATTTATTTGAGTTATCGTGTGTACAGACGGACGGATGGAAAGATGGAGAAAATTTGTTTTATAGATTCGGCATCTAGGGTCTATGATTGATGCTCCCCCTAATGCCCCTCAAATCGACTGGTTACAGACGTAGTGGTAAACACACAGATCTTGTATTTCGTACGGGTCCAAATACAGCAAAAAACGCGAGCGGAAAATTTCATTCGAGTCTGTCTTTTTCTGAACACAGAAGTTTCTGGAAGAAAGGAATTGGTCTGATTTCAGTCGGAAAAAGCTGTGTTAGAAAGGAAGCATCCGCAAATACTTATGTTCCCGGAAAAATCGCGAGCGAGGCGAGACATTTTTTTTGATTAGTGCACGGAAAAAAAATAAACGAACAATCATTTGTCGCAAATAAATAAATATTCGTAACAAATAAAAAAAAATACTGGCGACAAATATTAACGCAATACATTTGTAACAAATAACTTACTTATTTATCCCAAATAATAACTTATTTGTCACAAATAAGTTCCGAAATTAATTCGTTATAAATAAATAATTTATTTGTCCCGAATAATAACTTATTTGTCACAAATAAGTTCCGAAATTTATTCGTGCCAAATAAATAATTCATTTGTTCTAAATTTATTTGTAACAAATAAGTACTTATTCATCACGAATAAATATCAAAAATCATTCGTACCAAATAAGTTATTTATTTGGAATGAATAAATAAATAGTTGTGCCAAATTAAAGGCTTTTTATTTGGCCCAAAGTGTGATTTTTTTTCCGTGTGGGATTTCAGCTGAGTTGAATTTTTATTTTTTATTATTAACATTTTCCCCTTCTATATGAATTTCTTTTATTTTTATTTCAAAAGTGTTTCCTTTCCCCCTGTTTTGATATTTTCAATTCTATACTTTCCGTTCTTTTCAATTTTTTCCCTTTTCTAGAGTTTTTTTATATAAAATAGTTGTTCGCTTTGCGAACGCGCACAGAGGCCATCGTTTGGGCCTATTGTGCTCACTATTATTTATTTTGTTGCTTAGCTTAACTTCCCGTACTAACGATGTAGTTTAGGATGTCCTGCGGATGCAAATTCTCAATCATATTGTAATTGATTAAGTAACTTCCTAGGAACTTCCGTCTTTTTGTGATAAAAGCCGGACAGTTACATAGGTAGGTAGAGTTACTTCCCGTTCTTTAAGTCTTTTAAAAATGTTTCGTTCTCTTTGGATTCTTTAGTCAATTTCAATTTTTTCCGTTTTTTCGTCATTTGCCGTTGACTATTCATTTCCCGCTCTATTATTATTAGGTCTTTAATATTTTTTTATCGATTTCCCGCAAACCAATATTTTTGACCCAAAATTTCCCGCGACTGTCGTTTGCGAGCTCGTACATTTTTTCTATGCCTGTACTAGTAACGAGTCATACACGTTACGCCAAACCCCAACATTCAGTTCATTTTTTGTTAGCCGCAAAGCTCGGTAAACTGAGTCTTTCACCCTCCGTTTAATTGAATCGTTTTTTGATAATTTATGAATTTATATTAACGAATTTAAGACGATAATGAATTTTCGGTAACAATGAAAAACCGCTAATAACATGTACTTAACCTGTTAAACATATGAATTCAACAATAACAAAGTAATTTCAACAAATTTTCCTTATTTTAAGAAAATAAACCACTTAAATAAATCAACCCTACAAAGAAGTTTACGTTTACCCCCACAAAAGAAAGCATTGCTGATATAAATAGAAAAATGATTTTACCTGTACAGCCATGTATCTTCCTCTGCATCCAAAATAAAATCTATTGAATCCGTGTCGTTGTTGAACTGTTCGTTGACTTGAAACACAAAATATGTTGGCATACACAATATTGGCGATATAACAAACGATACCAAAATCGCCTCACCACAATGCGACAGTAAATGAGTAGCGAACTTTCCGTGAGGGTGTCTGTAAAATAGAAAATTGTGAATAGAAAAGCAATATTGATGAACAATCTTTTCCGATCGGAAATGGGAATAAAAACTTTTCTACAACTTTTACTCGCAACTTTGTTACAGACTGGGTGTCGTCTGTTTGTAATAAAGATAAGTATTTCCACTAAGGAGATTGGATTCAATTTACGACTCCTTTTTTTTAAAAAATACACAATCAGAGACTTTACATACCTAGGGACAAGGTTGTGCTCGCTAGTCATTTTTTTTAGCGACGCTAACGCTAATGCTAGTTTCAAAAAATACTAGCGTCGCTAACTGATTCGCTAGTCTAAAAAAAACTAGGGCGCTAGTAGCGGCCGCTACTAGCGGTCGCTAATTTTTCGCTAATACTCCAAAATCTGGAATAGAAAAAACACCAAAAATTTTTGAAAAACTGGCATTCGGTCGAAAATAGACTGATGACTTGTGATGAACAGCTCCATATTTTAGCGAATACATTAGCGATTAGCGAAAAATATTCGCTAATCGGATTTTAGCGAGCGTTAATCGCTACTACCAGCAGTCTTGAATTTTAGCGTCGCTAGCAGCGACGCTAGTGTTTAGCGACGCTAACCCAACCATGCCTAGGGAGAAAAAACGCCTTCTTCATTCAGCTTTCGAGAAGGGAAAGACGCTCTTTGCATTTACATTACATGCATTAAAGGAATGTTCACGAAAAACACCAAATATCGAGTAGGGTCGCGTAGTGTGAGTTGGGCCCCACACTAAGTACCCTACATCCCGAACGACTCAACCTAACCCCTCACTAATTTAATTTTCATGTAGGTGAACCTAGCACAACTCAAGAGAACGTAGTTGAGACATCTCAACATTTTTGTTGATATCTCAAAATTTTTAGCGCGTCCAAAATGAAACAGATACGAAACATCAAATCTTTTGTTTAAAACAAAATATTTGTACGTTTCGTATGAAATTCGTTTCGGAACCGCTGTAGATAAGTTGAGTTGAGATGAGCTGGGATAATTTGAAATGAGTTGAGTTGAGATGCTACAGAAACACATGGCCAGCATACGAAATGTCACAAAACGAGGTGGCGGGCTAACGAATTAATAGAAAGAGAGGTGTGAGTCAGTGTCATAGTCGTCGTGATTTTCTGAAGTCAATATCTTTCATTAGGAGCGATTTCCGTGCTAATTTCGCAGAGATATAAGTGAAAAAGTTTCACCAAGCTTTAAAAAACCACGTGCCGACATCCATAATCGATTACGTATGTAGTGTCACACGCATAGGATTCGTATTTCGTATGAGTCCAAAAAGTTGGTGTAAATCAGTTAAGGAATTCGGGCTGTAGGTTTCATTGTGTGAGTCTAACTAACGCTACGATATCGTACAAGATAGTTGGTGGTTTTTCTTACAGTTCATTCCAATACAATTCAGCGAGGACGTTATCACCAATTTAGCGAAATTTCATTACATTCATCTTCATCCCTTGCGACTTACGTAGGCTTAACATAAAAGGTATGTTTTCACTTCGCAAACGAGGCAAAAACGATGTTTCATGTTTTTTTTCTGCATTACATTAATGTTGAGATTCTAAAGTGTCACGTGTCGGGAGAATCGACGACGGAATTTTATATAAAGTTCAATACTTTCATTACATTCACTAAACCTTTAACTTACATCAAGAGTTTCTGAAACGTTGGGATTATTCGTTGAATTATTGGAAAATACTTTGTGAATATGTTTAAATAAGACTTTGGTGTGTTTAAAACACAACTCTTTCGATGGAAAATTAAATTCCACAATCTTCACGAATCACGCCAAAGTGTCACTACATCCCTTCAATCGTCTCGTATCAAACCGCCTGACATTATCACTGTATATTGATGTGCTTTCTCGCACGGAACCAGTACAAAGAAAATAAAAGAGTAAAATATTATTTCACTGTTGGGCTGCCATTACCATCATCCAAAGTCGCTAATCTTTCGTGAACAATTATGACGTAATTTAATTAAAAACAGTAAGCACTAATCTACAATGTGATACAGTCCCCCAGTAATTCGTCGACCTTGAAAGAATTCCCCGACAACTTGCTCTACACTACATATACAGCTACCACCATTGTAACAAAACGAAAAGCTACAAATTAACTCCATTCACTTCACACAATTTACAGTTCTACGCAATTTACATTTAAAATATATCTTCAACGAGCGATTATGCGATGCCGTGTTTTGACGGGTATGAAGAAGAGTATTAGTTTAACTCAAATTGTAATGTAATTGTGTTTGCTAATTGCTTTGTCAAACATATTCAACCGAAAGCGAAACCGCATACAAACTTATTTCCCCAAACAAAACATCTGCAGCATTATAATCCAGATAAAGAGACAAATAAATAAAATGCCCAGTTTCATTTAATTGAACCCTCTGGCTTTGTTTACATAAGAATTTCTTCCCATTCATTAATGGTAGGCGCATTAAGATTATTATTTAATTCACTAAAAGTGGTTTTATGGATGAATGGAGAGTATGATACAATTATAGACGAACCCCCGCCAAAGTCAATTTCTCTGTGGCCGTATGTACATGTACTGCAGTACACACAACAAAGTTTTACAAGGAAAACATTTCATGATACTGTTTACTACGCCTGCCTGTCGCACAGTTTGTAGTTCTAAAACGTAATGTGTAATATGTCAAACTCGTACTGAACTTTCGAATCATACTTATCAAGTTAGCGTAAAAAACTTATAATAATTTGTTTATAATTTTGTGTTCTTAAACATAATAGAGGTTGCCCGAAACAAACGAAACTGTCTTTTAAACCCAACCCTCCTCACTCATACGAACGTTTATCCACAAGAGGTCTGCTTCGAACGTCCAATGAAATTCCCCTAATTTTTACGTCTGAGTTGATTGAATCTTTTAACAATCTATTTCATTTTCGCCCCACGACGGAACTTCTTCAAAAAATTTTGTTTAATGATTAAAAAAGTTTGGTTTGTCATTAGATGTCATGAGTGTCGCTAGGAGGGAGTCATTCTCCCTAGCTATGCTATTTCCAATCAGCAAAGTTTGAACCACAACCATTTGAAATTTAAATAACGTCTCTGATGTACGTTAAATCGTCTGCCCAATCAAAGTTATTAATTAAAAACGGAGATTCATTGCCTCAATGCTCTAGATGATTTTAAAATTGATATCTTTAACGGGGTTTTGATTACAAATAGGTTTGTTGCTCTAAAGATTGGTTTATATCACTATTGACTGTGAATAAGTGCGTACCTTGCCGTTTATAAAAGCCGAAAATCATCTATTTACATCAAACTATGTAAAGTAACATGAACTCATTGATTAAACCTTCAATAATGTTTTCGACATTCAAAAACCTTTTATGCACTTCATTAGAAATGTATTGGTTGTTTAGTTCGTCTGAGACATTCATAGCAACATCTTGTGGTTAGTGGTTAAACTTACAAGTCATTCACATGTGTTGTGCAAAAGAACATAATGTACTCACTTAATCGCTACGTATCTCCAAACAGCCAAAGTGACGGTTAATGAAATTGATATCGTATGCAAAATTTGTGTAAAGTTCATGTGGAAGAGCAAAAATGTAGCCCACGTGTAAGCGTAACGGTGTCCTTCTACAAAAAAAATTATTCACTCACAATGATACCAAATTACAACAAATTAGAGGCGACACTCAAATAATATGGCAATGTCAGGGATATTAAATAGATAATAGCTTTCACACAGACGGCATTGATACGGAGCCGTTTACATTTAACCAAATTTCCTATTTCATTTAGCATCAGTGGTCGGTGACTTGCGCTTAATGCGATTTTACATTTTTCCACCAATTTCCTCTTCACATGTCTTCATGCGTTTCCTTGCACATCTTGAAGCTGTGACCATTTTTTTCCATTAGCCTGATTCCAAAGCTTTTCTAGCTTTTTGCCGAAAAAAAACGCCGAATTTTTCGGCATAGTCTAGTACTTTTGATTGATCAATTTCTGGCCAACTATGATTTTTAAAAAGGCGGTTTTATGTTGATTCCAACGTGGCCATTTTGAAAATAGTAACAAAATTTCATTAGAGGACATAATTCCACACGAAATTGGTGTACTAATTGTAGAAATGGCTATTTTGGAGTCACGACCTAAGGGTGCTTTGAAAATCCAGAAATCCTTACCTTGTACTACATGACGATGTTTTATCTGCAAGAAGTATCGCCGAGTAAAACCTCCGAATTTCAAACCGCCAAAAACATTTTTATTTCCATGACATTTCGTAAAAGGAAAATTAGTTTGCACATCTCTTTATACAAAGAAAACCAAATTTCCTTTTACGAAATGTAACGGAAAAGCTTCCGTACATGGAAAATGTTTTCAAAGTAATTTGTTTTGTTTTCGAACGTTTTCGGTTTTTTTTTGCGATACTTTTTGGAGGTAGAAACATCGTCATTGCAGCTAGACAGGCGGTTCTTCTTGGGGATCACAGTGGTTCAAAAACGTAGTCCACGGTTCTCCGCATTTTACTTTTGCCAAAACGTTATTAAATACTCAGCAAAATCTGAGACTCTACAAATATCCACTTATTTTCAGGAAAATGTTGGCTCTCCCAACTCTTCGAAAACGAACACATAGTCTACAAAAGTAAACAGACCCCCACATATTTTATTATTTTTCGAACAGTTTCGCATTCACTTAATTTTCGGATATGGCCACTGTGGGATGGAAAATATGGGATGGGTGTGGTACCGCTGGGAAGCTCTAGACTCAGGCTAACGGAAAATATTTTGATTGGACCAAAGAAAGTGACACCCTCAAGGTCTAGGAGCAAGCAAAGTTCACCGAGGTCATGAAAAAAATACACAAAGTCGAAAAAAGTTACGGTTCGGCGATTTTAAAATTCACATCGAATTAATCCCAGGAGGCTCCCCGACAAGTGTTAGGCGAGAAATTCCACTAAAAGTTTGTTTAGGCTCACCGTGATTTAGGGTTAATTTGATATGAGTCGACCTCATGAGTGTGTTTTCTAAAAAGCTTTCGAAACTGTTATTTTGACAAGGGAGTTTGCGAATCCGAGCCGAACGCGAGGTATGCAAAAATAACAGTTGAGCATTACATGCAAAGAACTATTCACACAACGAGAAAAATGATAAATTCCTACTAATCCCCCCCGCCCCTCACACCGTAAAATGTATTAAAAAAATTACTTTAATGCATAAAACGCAAACTACTAAGGTTATTTTGTGTATTTTTAACTCATACAGAGAGGGAAAATATTTCACTTACCAAGTGAAGGAAACTACGTCTGCATTAGGGGGAGGGGTAACTTAATTCAATGATTTTTTTTGAGTGAACCAACTAAGAGAAGTCATTCGTTACTCTTCGAAACTCTACTTGCAATCAATTCTAAGTTACAACTCATTACATATTACTTTCTATATGAACGTGAATTCAGTGAATTCAGAGTTTGTGTGCTCTCCGGAAATTGTTCTTCACAACGATCGCCATGATATAACCGATTTGCTGTCGGAAGATAAAACAGCCAGATCGATATGTGCAACACTTAAAATCGAACTACAACCTCACATTCCATAGTACAATGAGTTGACGTAGACCGCATTTCATGAACGTGATAAGCTCTTGAGTTAACTTTGGATACAATTCTCTCAAGGTTAGAGTAAAAAATGAATAGAAAAAGTTTCAACAGATGGTAGCAGTAATTATTTCCGTTACGATTCGCTATACTCATCAATACCTCTAACAGTGAGGGTTCACTTGCTAAAAAATATTCATACTGTCTGCGCCGATTTTTTCGTGTCTTTATATTTCCGCTATAATTTATAGATATCGTTTTTTAATTTTCAGCTTGTTATAGGATTCGGCAACATCGACAATTCGCGTTGCATGGTCGAATCGAGTTGCAAATCTTTTTCGGCAATAATGAACTTTTGGATGAATCTTTTTATCGAAGTGACAGATCCGTGACCTCTAACCAAGACTAATAGAAACGTCAGTAATTTGTCCATAACGTCCATCAGCATATCTCACGATTGGCACTGAATGCCGAAATGTTAATCTCTTCTAAATATCTCCATAACGTTCATATAGAAAGTATGTAATTAAATAATATGCAATTATGTAATAAGTAATATGTAATTTAGAATTGTAGGAGGGTGTTCTAAGAAAAGGGAAACTACAAACATGTGCTTTTAAATTTACTTGTTATGCTGTTTTCAACATTATCGACATTATCTCTTTTTTCAGTGTATTTTTTGTATGGAAAACCTTGAAAACAGCTGAAACTTGATAACAAGTAAATTTATAAGCACACGACCGTACATAAAAAAATATCTTAATTTGTAAGGAACTTTGTAGACAAGATGGAGGGGGTCCAAAAACCCGGAAAAATGCAGACGTCATATATGAAGTATCTGACGACTAAAATAATTATCGTTGAAAATTTACCGATTGGTTTCCGTCATAAAAGGTAGAAATGCAAGAAAAGTTTGCAAATTTCATTTCAGCTATGATCGATTTCGTTAATCACATCACTGGATCTACAAGACCAAATTTAATGATTTGTACTCCTCCCTGCGTACACTGTATAGCACTTAAATAAACACCCTCAGTCACTTCCTATTCACGTCCGACCATCTCCGTATTTAAATAAAGTTTTATTGATGTAAGACGATAAAGTTAACGCAATTTCACAAATACAACTCACAACCACTGAATAGGAAAAGAAGAAAAACAAGACGGTTTTCTGTTTCAAATATGACTCCGTTCGGTGCCTAATGCCATTTAATTTACATACCTGGCGATATATAATGAAAGTATGAAAATGGGATATATTCAATCATCACAAACATGTCAGCCACAGCAAGCCATTTAAGTATCATATTTATCGGGGTTTTGCTCATATCCTTTCGTGTAAGGACAATGATATTCAATATGTTTGCTATTGTTCCGAATATACAAACCTGAATAGAAATTCAAATTTAGTAATTTTTTAAATTACGAAGGTGTCAGCATGCTTACCACTAGTGAAACGTAACCATGAAACGATTTGTAGCCTAGAAGTGCGTCACGAAACGATCCATCGCAATATTCCGTACAGGATTCAACCTCAACTTTAGGCGGATGAGGTTTGGAAATGTTCAATATTTCCAAGAATGCATTAATATACTCCGGCGTGATGTTGTATTGAAGCATATCGGTGAGATTATATTTTTTGAAAAAATTGGTGGCGCCGCTTTGCATATCCATTTTCGTTGTCAATTCGATTTGCTGCTCATTTATGGAAATGTTGATTTGGGATTTTTCCTTCTGCTGTTGTTCAAATATGGACGAATTTGAAATTATCCTTAAAAGCCATTCATAAACTTTCTGGCGCAATTGATTGTCCATATCCAAATCCTTGATTGCCCATATTGTTTGCTTTGAATGTAATTGTTCTCCTGTAAAATTAAAGAACATTTTTTTAAATTCAATTCGCACACAGTTTAGCGACAAATTATAGCGGTAATTGTGAAGATGATGAATATGTTTTACAGAACCGCAGAGAAAGATAACTATATTATTAGACTAAAGCAATTTTTTTCAATGATCAATTATTGAACTGATCAATTATTCTGTACGTAGAGATAACCGAAATCAGCTCCTCTCTACCTTATATACGTCAGAAACATGTGAAACAGTTACTTCATACAAAATTTGTTTCTCAGTCGCAAAATGTCAAATGAATTGGAAACACGCAAATTGATAATAAAACTTTTCCAAGAAAATCCAAAATGGAACTTCAAAAAAATCGCCAAAGAGGTTTGTGTTCGTTGAGAAACGGTCTCAAGAGTTGTTAAACGTTTCAAGGAAGACCTTACAGTTAGCGGCAGGGAAGAATCCGGGAGGAAAAAGGGATTTCATAGCCCGAAAAAAGCGAAGAAAGCCGTCAACCGTTCAAAATATCAAGGCGAGTAGTGGACTGAAGACATATAAAGTACAAAAAGTTCCAGATAGAAACGCTGGCTGGGAAGAATCAAGAAGCGAAAAAAAGAGCGAAGGAATTGAACTCGAATTTCTTTAATAAATTTTCCTGTTGCGTGATGGACGTTGAAACCTACGTCTTGGCCGATTTCTCACTGCTTCCTGGTCAGGAATTTTATGTGAACACTCTCGTGGGAATGTCGACGAACAGTTTAGGGTGAAGAAACAAACAAAGTTTCCTAAGAAATTTCTTGTTTGGCAAACAATTTACTCTTACTTTTAAAGATTGAAAAGAAGTTTTTAAAATCGGCTTGCTATCGGAAATCGGTCCAGTGGTCCAAAAGATATAGCCGTTTTTATGAGAGCGAATTTTTTCTTGGCCAGTCCTTACGTTTACAAAAACCACGATTTTTCTCGTGAAAACCCAACAGATTTACAGTTCTGCGAAATTTCGATGAATGTAGACTGTAGACTGTGTATGAAATTATTTCATCAGTGAAAAATTTTTCTACATAGCCTTGTGTAGTTGAGATTTTCAAAAATTATTTTCACCACGACGTAATACTTTTGGAAATTGTCTTGATTAGGACGTGGTTTTTTTTTTGAATTCCTATGCGCCATATTTTTTTCCTTTACTATTACATATAATTTTAGTTTAATTTGTCCACATTAGATAGTTCTTAAATTTAAAGGCGGGAAGGAAAAAGATAACATTCTCTGTTAAGTTATGAACGTATAATTTAGTCATCAACTATTTCAAAATTTTCGAAAGTTTCCTGCTAAACCGTAAAACTCATAACGCAAAAGGTTTCAAAAATCTACGCTTATTGCCGTTCATGACCTTAACTACTACCAATATGCTAGATTCGCTTACAATTACATAGATGAACTTTAGGGTTTGTTGTGGTCCTTAGGTACTTTAGGGTAAGTGTGACATGACGTGACTTATTTGCATTTATGGACCCGCAAGAAGTACGAGTCCTATGCGTTTACCACTACGTTTGTAACTAGTCGATTTCACTGGGGAAGTAGGAGGGAGCATTTTTTTTGTTCAAAAGGTCAAGGAATGCCCGAGAAAAGATGGAAGGAAATTTTTTGATTTTGAGTCCTTCGACTTCCTCAGGGCCCTAAAACTGAGTCTCTACTAGGACCCAACGTGTTTTTCCTACATAAACTGGAGAAATCGATTTTCGTAAATCTTTTTTCCTGAAAGGTAAATCGAAAAACTGAAAACGGAATTGACTTTGCTCAATATCGGTCTAAAACTTTGGAATTTACATTCGAGAAAGTGGTCAAAAACGTGGTTTTTTTTGAATGTTGGTAAAACGTTTTGACTTATATCTTTTTAATAAAGTATATGCACCCCAAAAGAACATGAAAATTAAGTTAGTGAAAATCTGTTAAGGTAGGTCCTTAGTCTAAGCCCAACTCACGGTACGCGTTCGTGAATACTTGTGTAAAATTGTAATTTTTTTGCAAACTCTTTTTGAAATTTTTATTTTGAATTTTGGGCTTTTTAAACGAATTTGGAAAGTTTTTTACGCCGGTGCTTCGGACACGTTTTTCAATTTTGCCCATTCGGCAATTTCCAATTCAATTCAATGTGGACGTAAGAGTTAAGGAAATATTTACTTAGATACGTTTGCCACATCTATTATGATGCGTACGGTTCCCTTACATATGTTTTTTTCTTGTTTTTACTTTGTAGACTTGATGAAATTTAGTGTGGGTAAGGGAAGAGATATAAATTCTCTGTTAAATTTATTACTCGTTGATCCCTAAAAATAGGCTTTCAACTTGTGAACATTCAGATATTAACAGAAACGAAGGAAGACTGTGAAAATATGCGCTCTATTGATTTGTCCTTATGCTGTTTATAAGTCCGCATGTTTGATATGAGACGTTACTAATAGTAACTGAAACTGTCATGGCTCAATTCAGTTGAAAATCACACACGGCTGATTTTCTCTCAAAAACCTTGTGTCTAGACTGAAGCTGACTTTTCCTGTTGTAATTAAAAGCTGCAAGCTGTATTTGTTTAGATTACTTTTAGAGTTAAGAAAGTTTTGCACTTTCAATAAAACCTTAAAGGTGCACTGAAAAGATTACAGCAAATATACGACATGAAAACTTGGAATCACATAAACATTGTGTTTTTTTAGTTTAGGAAATTAGGGAAGTTAGTGCAATTTCTTGGATGTGACTATAAATATAATATTGAGTAGAAACGTTCAAACGTATTTTCTCTGTAGTCGTAGTGCCTTCAATTCGATTTGAATGGAATATCATTAGTGGGTAGAGTATAGTATAGTAGAGTGAGTGTACTTGTACAACATGTCTTGTGCTGTTTCGTAGAGAAGCGTGTTGGAAAAGGAACGGAAACTTCATGATTGTTGTCGAAGAAAAAATTTTACGAGCTCAGCTCACGACTTGAATAAAAAATCGCTTACTGTTTCGAATATTAACGACTTTTAGTTTTTTCATGGATACAGGCAGCTTCAACAGTGACTACACGCTTCATGTCAACAAACCTTCTATGACTTTAAAATGGAAAATATTGTTGAATGTAAATAATACGCGATCGCATTACATGCCAAAAACTGTGTTTGAAGTCATGAACTATCTACTTGATGTGACACGTCCGTTATGAGAAAAACATGCATTCTTCATTCAACGAATTGCAATTCAATGTCTATTACCACAAAGAAGGATTATATTCATTTAGCCTCCAGTCATTCATCCAAACCGTTTCTTTTATATACTTTTATGAAAGACTATCTAGCTTTGAGCTGAATGATAGAGATAATATAATGAGTTAGCAAAGGAATGGTGGTTTCAGATTAGGTAAAAAAGTAACAAACGAAACAATTAATTCATTTTGTATATTTAGGAATTGCATACAGAAACATAAGCGAGGGTACGCATCCGAATAAATATGGCAAACAGAATAGATGTTGCAAAAAGACTCTAACATATCTAATCAGATGTTGCCTTAACTCTTAAATATATGCAATTACGTCCACATTAAATTGCATTGGAAATTGCCGAAGGGGCAATAATAATAAATCAGATTTCGAACGACCCACCGAAACTACCCAAGGTAATGTCGAAAACTCTCCCGAAGTACGGCAATTGTAGAAGTGGATATATTTCGGGATTAGGTCATTCTTCTTAATACCAGGGATTGGGACATTTTTCGTGAAAACCCTGAGACACTTGTTTTCTAAAATTTGAACCTCTACAACATTGCTTTTGCAGGCAACATTCTGACTGATACAGTTCTAGAGATATGAGTCATCTCTCCTGTTTCTAGAAGTTGCTGAATCCCAAGGTTAGGAACATTTTTCAAGAAAACCCTGAGACACGTGCTCGCTAAAATGAAATTCTTTACAACTTTTTCTTTGGACGTAAAAGTGTAAAAGTATCTATGCTTCATACTTAACCAAATATCTGAAAGTTTCTGCCATGCATGTTCTAAACAAAAATTCGTAACTTTTACGAAAGGTATTAATTGTGCCACCAGTTTCGCGTTATACTTATAAAGCAAAACTTCACTCCACTCTAGTCTTGAGAAAACTGTAGACATTAACAATTTAAATCGGGGCGAGCGAATACATGAGTTACACACGCTCTACTAAACTTAATAACTGAGTTAGTACTTTCATTGAAAATATGTTTCATTTACAGTGTTCCTTTCTAAATTCATGAATTCCGTAATTAAAATAGACCGAGTTGCCAAGTTCTTTAGAAAACATATCATAAAATCTTTAGCGATTTGAACTTTGATTTAACACAATGAATATTACCTTAACCATTTTCCGAAACCTTAGAATGAACATAGCATATACCTTTTCAGTAGACATTTGCACACATCATTTTGAAAGCGCAGGATGTTCGAAACTTTCATATTATTGCATAAACTTTGTACGCTCGCAGCAGAGTTTCATAATTAATTTCACTTTTGTACATAATCGTGTTTTTGCACAGCAGCTTTACGTATTACCTTAATAGTTATTTATGCAACTAGTTGCGAAATGGAGTTGTTTTTGTCAAAAGTTATCAAATGAGCGAAGCGAGTTGGATAACCACATCGTGTGACAAAAACAACTAATTTCGAACTAGTTGCATAAATAACTATTTTGAACGAAGTTGCGAAAACGGTTTTTTTATCACTCCTCTTGAGTAATATGATACGCGTTGCAAAAATACGGTGTTTTTGTCACTCAATGTGATTTTGACAAAATACCTTCTTTTCGCAACGTGTTGGAGAGGCAAAATGAGGCAACTTCGATGAAGATTAAAACTCGAAGAACTGTAAAAAGTACAAAGATTCGTTCAGATGTAAAATTTCGAAGCGAGTGTAAAGCGGAGGCTACCACTTTCGAAATTTAGGAAAAAAATCCTGTGAGGCCAATTGTCGTCAGTATTAGTTGCGGGACTTTTTTGGGATATTATTTCGCTCCTGCGATATAACAGAAAAATATTCGTCATTAAGTGGTTGCATCATAAATAGAAAAAATGAGGTCGAGTTCGAAGATGGGCAAAAGCATTTTTTACGATTGTTTTTTTTTGACACAATGTTTTTTTGGATGATTGCTATATAATTTATTAACAGTGATGAATACTATACTGTAGGTGTGTGTTTGGGAATGGAGTTAGGAAAGGGATCAGGTGACCGGTTGAGAGAATGATTAGGCGGGGTATTGTATTGTTGTTCCGAACCGAAAGAGCCCTTCGAGCAATGTTTTTCTATTTACTTTTTAAACAACAGTTATCATATTTCAGCCACCAAATCAGTCACCGCAAATGTTCACGGAGGGAGGCGGCGTTTCAATTTCGATTAGAGCTTACCAAAAGTTGGTTTAGCCACATTTTCATTTATCAACATAACGCTTTTATTAAAATGTTCAATAATTACCATTGACTTATCCCTTTCAAATTTCAAACTAGTTCCCATTCTCACATACTCTCCTTCTTTCGTACTCGCCTTCTCCTTACTCCCCTCCGCCCATACTCCCCTTCTCCCATCCTCCCGTATTATCTTTCTCACATTGACTCACTACCCTTTTGAAATCAAACATCTAAATTTAACCGAAAAAAATTTAAAGAAAACCACACACTACACACTCAACACAAAGACTTTCGGATCATTCATTCCAACTCGACAATTATCACGCGATTGTAGTCCTTGTGTTATAATTTACTATTATGTGACAAAATTTCTGTGGATAAAAGTATGATGACTGTTTGAAAGAGACGAAAATAGACAGATGATAACAAGGACGATATTCGGAAAAAAGCAGGCGTCATTTATGGACAATCCAATTTTCGCTAATTCCATCGGTACCGTCACCTGGGTAACGAATTTCATCTCTTTCATTCTTTCAATGAGATTTATATTAAGATGAGACAAAACACATTCGTTCCCCAGGTGACATGGTAGCGACAATGTATGGGTTACCGATGGAATTAGCCTTTGACATTTATTCTCATGAGTGAAATTTCTCTTTCTTTCTTTCTTTCTTTCTTCACAGTTTGCAAAATTAATGGGAGAAGCAGCCTTATTACGATGCTAACAAACTATTCAAATGAGTGTTTTTTTCGCTTCGGTTGGTTTCTGTCGCATGGAAAAATTGTGACTAAAGGCTAAAACGAATCAACGTTATGCAACTTAAGTTAACAGCATTACCATTTTCATTTCTCTTTATTTAATTCCATCAACAAAGCCTACACGTATTTACATATCACATCAATAATAAATGGTGTGTTGAATGACCTGAACAATTTAGATTGGCATTAACGTTGCTTGTAATAATTTTCGTATCATTTATTATTACACCCAGTGCTTTTTCTTCAACAACAGCATTGCTTTTTGTTGAGTTTAATTGTTATGGTTTCGCTATAATCGAAAGTTATAACGAGGAAAATAAGTAAACAAACTGTCTATGATACGAAAATAACTGAAATAATAAGCTTTTTCTTTATTTTAAGTTCGCATTAAAATTAAGCAGATAAAACTTTTTTTCATAAAAGAAAACATTTTCTTAAGAACATACTTCATTTTTCTTATCACTTGAACAAAGTAATTTCAATCTTCATTCGTCTTTTATCGTTTCGAACAAACAGGTTTTCACATATCGTTGTAGGGGAGCTTGCAGACGAAATCGTTTAAGTTGTGACAATTTAAGTACTTAAAATTACTTTTGGAAAAGTCAATCTTTGTTATTAACATAAATTCTTTAACTATTCATTAACATTTTCTGAATTTCGGTTTGTTTCGGATACAATTATAAATGTTGAATGTTTTGTACTGGGTTCAGCAATTTATCTGTTCCATCGTTACATAAACAATCAACAAACAAAATCCTGTTGGGTGGATATATAGTATTTCGATTAAATGTTTTCTGAAAATGGGAAACGTGTCTGAAACCGAAATCGCACACGATATGGTGCTTTGTGTTAATTCAATTTTAGTGGTCATAACTGTTTCTAGGAAGAGGTTCCCCGTTAGCCGAATCATGGTCAATGTCTAAGATTTTTTATAACAAAAATCTAACTTAATTGATGCAGAGAAAATTTTACCTGTGCTACAGATTAACTAGAAGTCGTTTACTCCTGAAATTTGTCGCATCCGAGGTCGCATCTCAGTCTTGGTCCAAAAAAATTGCGATGGATGCACCTTCATCAGATTAGAGAAAATTGCAACGAAAGTGTGACTTTTTTGAAGTGTACAGAAAAATGCAATGATCCATTGTGAAGATTTTGATTTTGACAACGAGTATACGAGAGAAGCAAATAAAATTCTCAAAGCTAAAATCATAGGGAGGGGTTAAAAACACTCGAGTAGAATTTTTCTGTCTCTTTCTTACCAACGCTTTGAAATAGAAGAATAAGTCATTTCGAAAAATGATCTTCGACAACGTCGATCTAGGCTCGATTATCTTCCAGAAAAATAACTACACAATCCGGAAAAAACAATCAATCTCAAGATCAATCTGAAATGAGAAGGTGATTGTGATTTTATAGCCAATTTCTGTAGAAGAAATTAATTAAAAACATTAAAATCCTCCGGTCATTCTTTTTCCCTGAAAGATAATCGTAAAATCTTCTCCGATTTTCAAAAAAGGAATCTTTGTTTGAAAGGTCTGAGCTTTTGGACTCAGACAGGGCCCTAAACTGAATCTCTACTACGGCCCAACGTGTTTTTTCTACATAAATCGGGTAAACCTTTTCCGATTTTTAAATCCTTTTTTTCTGAAAGATAATCTGAAAATTGATTAAGGGATTGAATTTGGGCAAAATCGGTAGAAAACTTTCGAAGTTACGGTCGAAAAAGTGATCAAAAACGTGGTTTTTTGAAGTTTGGTGGAACTTTTTACTTACATCTCAGCGAAATTAGAACGGAAATCGCTATTCAAGGTTTTGAATGAAAGATGTGGACATCAGAAAATCACGAAAAATATATTAGTGGAAATCTGTTGAGTGGTACGGGCTTTAGTGTCCTTAATGTGGGCCAAACTCACGCTACGCGATCCTACACGATATTTGGTGGTTTTCCGTGAATATTCCTTTAATGATTTAAAAGAGATGAACGTTTTTGTCCAAGGAAGAATGCGTCAGAGGCCTCTCCTAAGTGCTCTAAGTCCTTTCAGAATTCTGGGCTTATTTTAAGGGTTTGGAAACGTTTTTAGCGTCGTTGTTTGTACGGGTTTTTCAATATTGTGGACGCAATTCTATATACTTGATATTTAAGGCAATATTTACTTAGATACGTTCGATTCTTTTTGCCATATCTATTCTGATACGTACGGGTCCTTGCGTATGTTTTTTTCATTAATTTATTTGAGCACATAAGTACACCACCATTGCACCACTGTTTTTCGAGGTCATGTCCCAAATATATGCCATAATATTCCAAAAGGATAATTGAAAAAATGAATACGGGATTGAATTTAGACAAACTCGGTTACAATCTTTCGAAGTTACGGTCGCAAAAGTGGTCTGACTTGTGCACCACCTGGGTCTAAATAAGCCGTTTCAGTTCTTTGATATGTTATTATCAACCTGTTTTCTTTCAACATTTGCGAAACTCCAAACTTGCCTGTTTAAAGATCTTAAATGTTTACGGAAAATGTGTTGTCCGGGATATCAATCACATGGGGAGTAAATGTGATTATTTTGAAGATTATTGCGGATTCAGTTTAGTTTCTACTATTGATATACAGGCATTGACGAGCGTGTAGATTAACCTCACCTAAACTCAGAACACTTGGATAAAAATATGTCGTTTTATTTATGGATCGAATAAGCAACCTCTCGTCCTAATAATAATGTCTTTTATTTATAAACCCGTATCTGTATTATTCAACACACGACTCGCTGAGTGCTCATATTTTTCTAATGTATCGGGATAGATTTATTACACCAAAGATCATAATACGGAATGTGTAGTATGTCTTATTGATCTATGTTTAGCTACAAAGTATAGATACGAAACAAAGCAATAAAGTAGTAGCTATTCACCCGCGGGTCAAATTTTACTTTGACGAATTATTCGACGTGCAAAAAATGTTCACGTGTATGAATAGCACACCACATATCTATAATAGCAAGATGTAGGTGCATAGAGATTAGGCTGTTCTATTTTCCTGCAAATATTTCTTCCAGACATTATGAATGATTTTGTAGCACAGAACGTGGTGTCAAACTCATTGCAAAAACTGAGCGTAGTGAGACTCGTCCTACATCATCAATGCTCGTTCATACAAACTCATTTACCCAAAAAAAAGGGCTGAAACACAATAGCAATTTGAATTGTCGATCTCAGCCATTTCTATACCAGTTTTCGATACTAAAATATTTATTTCCATACAGCAAAAGTGAAAACCGACAAGTTTCTGATTTATCATACGAATTTACCATAGAAATCAGAAACTTGTCGATTTTCACTTTTCCTGTACAATTATTTTTCGCTCTATTGTCAGAATAATGAATGCCGAAACGAATGCTGGTATAATAATTGCTGAGATCGACAATTCAAATTGCTAGTGTGTTTCAGCCCTAAAGGTAGGGAACGCTTTGTCGGGATATAAGACCCACCATAGAAATAAACTCATTGTCTTGTTTGATTGAAGTTTATTTTAATTTTTTGATTGAAGAAAATAAATTGCACTATCTTTCCGAAATGTTGATAATGTCAAAAGGGCGACGGAAATCCCAAGGGGGTGGGGGCAGTATCCGTTACCCCTACCTAGACACGGTCCTGTTTGGTCTCATTTTTCAATTAGCATAAATTTCGTCAATTTCCTTCAGAAGTCCTTGTAACTATTCTCCCGCCAAATTCTGCTCGTTGATGAATATCACCGGCTTATAATAAATTATAAGTATTGCACATAGGTCGAACGTGCTTAAAGGGTCGTAAATTTCCAGGCCCGAAGCATTTTACCATTACACGATTTTCCCACATTTTATTTCCTTCATTCGCATTAAGTGGGCATGAAATGTATTCATATCTTTTCAACGATATTTTCAATCTATGAATCGAGTCTGTAACCAATTTATCACCGACCGTCTATGAATCGATTACTTTGTAAACAAGTTTAAGCTTTTACTAAAACAAACTGTAAATTGCATTCGATTCACAACACAATAAATCGTTGTAGAAATGTGGAAATTCTTAAAGTTGTTGCCAAATAAATATTGATTTATTTGAAACGAGTTGAATTCGAGGTTGAATTTGAGCGAACAGGTAAGCAAACGGACTATGCAATCTTCCACATTGCTTAGAAATTGACAGATGTTTGTTGAAAATATGAGATCGCGTCATTATGCATGTTTTATCGATCAAAATGAATCAATGGCTATTTAAGTCATTAACTGGTAATTTGTATCTCAAAAGTTAAACAAGCAAACATTGAACTATCCGTATTATTTGAATGCCGCTGAAAGAAATTTTTTGTTGGTTTTATCAAAAATCTTTTCAAAACTTTTTAAATCAGAAGGACAAACTCATCATCATCAAACTTTATGGAGTGTTTTTAGACCCGGTGTGGGGTCTTCACGCTGCAGCCCGGTGATCACGGACCTCCGCTTGTCACGATATATTTTTCAATGTAACACACAAAAATTAAACAACAGTAACAGACACTAAAGAAAAAGTCAATCTAGTGCCTGATATAGTCTGAAAAATCCGCAAAAGTTGGTCCAAAGAAAGATGGAACTTCTTAACCACATCTTTGTCGGTTGTAACAAAAACGATAATATCAGACGAAAGAGATTCAAAAATTTCGTCCAGTCAAAAATCTTAACTTAACCTTCAAAGTTGGCGACCATAATTGGTCCATAAGAAGCGGCTCTGTTCGGCAATTTTGTTATGATGCTTTCCAATTAATTGAAAATTCAATGCGACCGCAGTGCCACCATTATCAAACAAAGTGTAATTAAAAAAACCGCAGTTGAACAAATCAAACATTTCTTTTTTTAATTAACTTTTATTTGTTAGTTTCAAATATGCACATCCCGGGTCGAACATATAGAATTAAATGTTTGCTTGATAATATGTGCTGAAGCGGTAGAAACACTCATTCACATTTATTTATTCAAAAAGCAGAATCAAAATTTGTGTCTGTATGAGCGCAATAATGTAATTTATGCATATTTTTAGAAGTGTTGCCGGAAAAGGTACAATGAAGTATATAACGAGACGTATACAAGGGCTTGCCCGAGTGTTAATACACATCGATTTAAATACTTCATAGTATCATAGAATGTTTTACTATATACACGAGAGTGTTTCGACGAAGACTTGACGTTTGATTTAAGTAACATTTATTCTACATTACGCTATTCATAACAGGACAGTCTGATATGTTTGTCACCTTCACACTTTCATTGAATGATTAAGAGCATCGTATAAGGTCTTATGAAAGGCCATTCTTCATTACTTGACACCAACAAACCCTCGTACATATAGTAATAGTATCTTACTCAACAGTAAATCCTCGGACGTAAGCTGCAATTTTAAAAATTGTATTTATGCAACGCCGTTGTGAAAAGTGAACTTTTTCATGCATCGTTTCGGTGACGTTAGAGAGGTCGTTTTATAACTGGTTTTACTTTTTATCACTAGTGACAAAAAGTAACTTTTTATCACTCATTTGGGTGATATGAAGCTACTTTTTGTCACTAGTGATAGAAAGTTACTTTTTATCACTCATTCAAAAGTTCACGTTTCACAAGTTGTTGCATAAAGTCTTGTATGAAACACGTTGCGAAATTGGTTGTTTTTGTCACACGATGTGTTTATCCAACTCGCTTCGCTCGTTTGATAACTTCACATCTAGTGACAAAAACAACTCCATTTCGCAACTAGTTGCATAAATAACTATTAACAACCGAGCTGAGCCCAGTCCAATGTTCGAAGGCATCATGAAACATAACATACCGAACCAGTTGAACACCTTTGACACAAAACATCTTACAACAATAAAACATCCACTAAAAATGACGTAGATCATGTAAAAATTGTGGACAAATAATGTAACAATTTTGAAGCATGAACACTTAAATTTTACGTAAAAATACATAATTTTTTCAGCAATTTTACATAAAATTAACACAACATCACTCGCCCGCCATATATTTTACATCAGCGTACATAAATTGCACAACATTCTTACATTAATTTTATTTGTTTTTCGAAAATGTACATTTTTAAGGGGGGCCACTAAGTCGGCGCCACTGGCATTAAGTACAAGAAACCTAATTGTTTGCCCGGACAAAATTAGTTCGGCTGGGGAATTGTAAGTTTTGGCAAGCTGCTTGAGTGCAAGGAGTGTCTTGAGTGTGCTTGAGTGTCTCTTTGTTATCCTTAGCAAAAATAAAAACTGAATTTGGTGACTAAAGTTAAATGAAGAAAGTATTTTGTTGCGGTTGCATTATTTGGATTAATTTCACATTTTGCAACAAAATTGCTTGCAGCAGAGACTATAAAAGTTTTATTGAAAAACATTTTTTTCCAATAAAACCACAACAATGGAGAAAAACCGCATTACACGTTCAAGAAACTTTTCCTTTTCGTTACAAAGGATAGCGTTAACGAAAATTTAAAATTTATCCTCGTTGGTTGGTAACGTAATTCACGTAGCAAACAAAAAGCTGTCTGCTTCTAGATAACATATTTCAATTCATTTTTAATTTGGATTACTATTCGTATAATCATAACCTGTCCCATAACTAATTGACATAACAGCCATAACAGTGGAGCTGGGTTAACGTTAAAATGTTCCATTTCCATCTTTTCCATACAAAGAAAGAATAATTGTAAAGCTCTAACGTGCTTTTCGCACTTCGTCGTTTATATAAAAACCGAACTCACCGTGTAAAGAAGTAGAAAAGGTAATTTAAAAAACATGTAGCGGTTTTTTATATCCTTTTTGTAACAATACATTTTTTTTGCCCTTGAATTGATAATGTATAATGTCTGGGGTAGATGTGGGTAGCATCAAATAGACATTTCCTCATCTAGCAAGCTTGAAGTTGCATGGAGTTGAGAGTTGTCAAGGGTTTTTAGTGAGAAAAGTTCTTAATGGTTGAACGACGGTAGTGCATTAAGTAGTTTATGCAAATTCAATTTTAATCTGTTGCAGTAGTGCTTCAGGTGGTATACATATAGTAGTTTGCATATAGATTTCTCGATTATAAATTCACTTCTAAAGTAAAGTTTTTGTTTTGAATTCGAAAAATGGTGAAAGTAACGAGATTTTAGTGTGTAAGAAAAGATCCGTATGAAGTGTGAACGAGAAAGGGTAATATTCATAGAAGTAATGTCTTTTGAAAATAATTCAATACATTTCAATTCTTCCAATTAGATGTTCTTTGTATTATTGCACCCGTACAAAAAGGCGAAAGTCCTATAGGTTTGCTACTGTATGTCTGATCCAAGGAATAAATTTCGAAATCTTTTACAAATTTCGACGAATCTTTAAATAGCGGCTCGTCTCGATTTCAGGAATCTTTTATAAACAAATATTCGTTCTCGTTGACATTAGCCGAACTAATTAGGTTTCAGAATTATGTTTTCCAATTTTTTTTTTTTTTTTGAATGATTGCGAAAGTAGAGTAGACCACAATCTCAATCGAGTGCTTTTCGCATACTTAACAGCTAATTCGCGAATTCTTCAACCAGGTTGTATGAAGTTCAAATACATCATCTCTTCGATTCTCCTAAATTCAATGTCGATCGAATCTGTGGACTATCCTGAGAAAATCGTAGAAGAAATTTGTTTTTCAAAAAATGTTGTTCGGCCAGAAAATGTGGTTAAAAGTACACCTCTGCACCGGGGTCGCTGATTGCATTTGGCTGAAATCGACACAGTGCTTAGATATGTAGAGTAGATTTTTTAAAAAAGATGATAACTTAAAAATGTCGCGTGGTATGGGGCGCCAGATCAGTCAAAAGTTAAAAAACGCACTGTTTTTGGAGGGCTCTAGAGGGCGCTAACATCGAAAATCTATAAAACATGATATTTATATGCATTGGTGAGAAGCGCAACAATTCCAAGTTTCAGAAATACCATAGAGATCTTTCGGTTCGACTCGTCTGTGGTCTTGGTAGTCATTTTTGTGAAAAATGAGAAATTCAGGAGCTTTTATCTAAGTCTACCTCTCACATAACCAACTGGATTTTTCTGAAATTGTTTTTGGCGGGCGATAGGAGGGCATGGAGGACGATAGTTCACCAATATGGGGTTGCGACAGAAAGACCTCACACCGGAAGGTACTAACGGTCTATAAAGTTTGATGATGATGATGTTTTTGTCGAAAATAGAAATGAACTTTTTACTTCCCCAATTAACCAAATTCTTCCGCGGAAATTCTTTCAGACAAAGAACAATGAAAGCTCTCGAAAGCTTTCAAAATCTTCTTTTGTTAAATGTCCGAACGACTTTCCTCGGAAGAATTTGGTTGATTGGGTTCAGGTGTTAAAAAACCTGCGCAGAAGTACCAAGTAACTACATATCTATTTTGCCATGACTGTACTCGAAAAATTTTTTCAAAATTTTATTTTTGGCGACTGTTTGTATCATCAGTAGCTCAAACGCTGAGATTAGCCGAAATTACAATGAAACTCAAAATGGACCAAAAATATTTTCGAACAGGGTACCGTTGGAAAGGTTAAGTGGCTTTTCGAAAAAAAATATTTCCTGATATTTCAGCCAATCGGGGGAAAATATATTTAGGGTAAAGTTAAGAATTACACGAGCAGAAGGCCCTTCGGGCGTCACCCAAACTCCCATAGGTTCATTCCGACCCTGAGTGTAGAGATGGCGACTGAATCAGCTATCCCAAAACTAAACTATCCCGTGATTCAAGCCCAAAGATAAGCAAACTTGGTACAATTGTTCCGGAGATATAGATCAAGAAGTGTTCGTAAAAGCGGTTTTTCGAGAGTCAGTAAATCTTTTTTTTTTCGAAGACTTATCTTTCATGGCATTTGCGATAAAATAGGTTTCAAGCGGCTACAGAAGATGGGAACGTAGCGCAAGGCGAGCAGGTGACATCGGCGTCTCGTCCTAATAATATATGAATTCCAATTTTTTTTTGTGTTTTGGCAGTAAGGGAATTCTTTCCTATGTCAACTCGAGTGTCGTCGTTCACCTTATAAAATACCGGATACCTCCCCACTATATATTGCCTCGCAATTTTCGATCACTTTTCGAATTATTTTCCGTCTGTAAATGTGGTGATATTAGATTAAAGATATATTGCTATAATTCTCGATAAACTTTGAAGACCAATTTATTATATTCAAACCAGAAACCTTCGTGTTCCCGGTATTACCGAAAACCGGTATCGCTAAAATCCTTCGGTTTTCCTTTCCCTAGAAATGACACATTAAGGTATAAAATAATAGCTATCGATCTCCAAAACAACAAAAAAGTTTTATGGGAAATATGTTAAGTGATTCGGACTCTAGGGTCCATGGAGTAGACTAAGAAATTTTGAAATTTCAAGAGAAAGGTTATATGTTCAATACCAGCCCATTTTAAGTGATTGGTAGACATTCATTTTAATTGATTAAGTGTTGTAAAGCTGATATGTTGCACAAAGATTTCAATTTTTCCTCTTGTACAAGTCATTAGTATTCTTAGAAACGTTTTCTACTCTTCAATCGTGATCGGAATAACGGTAGCTTTTTTTGCAAACGAAAAGGAATGCCTAAATAAATGTAACTTGATAAAATTGATTGAAAAAATATTTTTCGAATTTAGTTAACAACATAAAAGCGACTTCCAACGGAAAACTCTCACATCGTTTTCTACTATTATTACGATAGCATGTTATCTGATATATGGTAGAGTAAGGGTGCCTAATGTGGAACACCAAAAAGAGTAGTATAAGAACTTTTCTGTACTGCTACAAAATCCAGAGTTAAGTTATTTTAAACTGTCATATACTATTCCTGCCAATCGCCGACTGTCTGAAGTACTACAGTTAGGAAT
>CM055404.1:151555718-151610136 GCA_029228625.1 Pseudolycoriella hygida | reverse complement strand
ATCTTCATAACGCAATGACTATGCAATAATCCGTTAGTAATCATTTAAATTATTCACCTCAACATAAGAACATCAATTTTTTCCTGCGTAATAAAATAGAATTTTGGTAAATATCTTCAACAACAATTTAAAGCCTTATGCTATAAGATTTTTCAAGCGTTAAGTTTAAAGACTCATGTCTAACAACAATTAAAAAGAGTAATAACAACTCTATTTTTATTATAGCCCTGATGATGGGACATAGCTCCCGAAATATTGGCGAATAAAAAATCCTAACCATTGAAAAATCAAATTGTTTCAAACAATCCAGCAATACAACTATAATATATTTGCACCCTGAAACAGCAATACAACAATCACAACATCTAATCACATTTTTACTAATTAATCAGCTGCATCAATGGAACTAATTGACCGATTTTGCTCATCTTTGAACTCGATTCCTAACTTTTGATTGCCTTTCAGGAAAAAAATTGAAGATCGGTTTTGTAGAGATCGAGGTGAACCGACAGATAGACGGAGGAAAGGACAGACATTTTTTGAATATTCCACCTTTTTAGACTTCAAAACGTAAGGCCATCGAAAATAGCAGGGATAGGAATCGCTTACAGTTTTAAAAAGTTTGTTATGATCGGAGCCACTCAGCTCAATCTGAAACCTAACGACCTCATCTGAACTGACAAAAATGACCTGATTTGAGTTCACCATTAACCTGATTCGACCTGAACTGAAGAAAAACCTTTCAGATTTAATTTTTCTTGACCTAATTTGAAATTTTTGCAGCATAAGGTGACACGACTTAACGTGTTGTTGACATCAGGTTTTTTTTAAAGTAGAATGTGTTAACGACGCGACACTCAAGGTGGTATTAAAAGTCTTAATGTTGTTGTCTTTTCTCCACGTAAAATACCCTGGCTCACTAAAAACCGAAAATGTAAAGCTGCAAACTAACGTTTCGTGTTTCGTAGCGGCTCTATAGGCGAAGCAAAAATCGGCACTTCATATACATTATTTAAACATATTCCCTAAACGTAATTTGGTAAAAACTCATGACATTTGTATCCATATTTTTTATATATGTTGCTAACATTTTATGAATATTTTTTGGCAATCTCTATATACTTGAACCAATCAATTATGAATTCACGTTGACGTGTGTTGCAAATGTCATAAGGTAAGTGTTGTAGTAGCAGACCATTTAAGGAACTTTCACCTTTGATCGTATTTAACTTTTCATGATGCATCTCAAATTAAATATCAAAATTGACGAATAAAATTTAGTTAGTCAGCTACTCCTTCATAGCCAGCTACTAAAGCACTTACCTTAAGTATCAATCATTTTAACAGCTTTTTCACATGTGCGAATCGAGTAACATGTGAAGCGTAAAAGCTTTTTCTACAAACTTACAACCCAATGACGCTTATTTGTATACGAGTATATTAGCAAACTTGTATGCAAAGGATATTATGTAAGGCATCGAATGTGCTTGGCATACGTTTTGATATGATCAAACACTTTTTTATGAATGTTGTTCCCATGCCTGACTTCAGAAACGAATTTTGTGCACTTCAGTGACACAATAAATATTCATCAATGCGAATGGAAAGTTCTTTCCTCATAGAGCGAGTTTTCATTGTTTCTTATGTCTAATGAGATTTGAAATTGTATTGTATACCCAACTTTTTGTATGTAGGTGCGGTCAAGTTGCAAAACTGATAGAAATTTCCATTTCGTTATACACATTTGTTTGACAATGCAGTTGTATTCGGATACCTCACTCACACCCGTTTGCGGGATGTAAAATAGCTCCGAATAGCTCAGCGTTCGAATGCGGCTTGTGTGTATGTAATCATAACAGGGCGATTTCATAAAACTCGACGAAATTTATTATATTTTGTAAATTAATGTTTTTTCATCATATTTGTAATGTAATTTTGAAATATATTACAATCTTCAATATTACAAGTGCAACATATTAGGACCAGAATTCTTTGAACCTTCAAAACAGTTGCTATTTTTATTGCACTGAGCTTACATCAATACAAGTGCGAATGTCTAACAAACAGGGTTCTGAAGGGAAACAAAATACAAATTCATGTCCCGCGAGCTATTCGCAAAATGTGAAATATACAGAGCTAAGTTGGTTCAATTGCTTTTGAGTACTTTTAAGATTACAAAAAACTTCTGCATTGTGACCTACTCTCATTATTGCCATTAGCTTGTACTATCATTGTAAAGTTTGCATATTTTACTGTGTGGTAACAACTTTTCGGCACCTGAACTGGTAACAACATAAAACAAGTTGCAGGATGCATTCACAGTTCAGTATCTCTTTCAGCTTAAATGGGAAGAAGTTACACATCAATAAAGCTTACAAAAAGATGATGATATCCCCAAATAAAAAAGCGGAATTTAGCTGACTGAGCTGACAAAATGAACTTTGTATTAGCTTGGATCACAAACTACTCTTTCACACGTGATTCGAATACTTTAATATTTTGTCACATTTTTTTATTGCGGTGTTCAAATATTGAGAAAATAGAGTGCACCAAGCGTATTAAATTACATCGACGATTCATTTGATTTAAAAATAATGTAAAATTTTCCGAAATTCAGCCGGAATTCATTTTTATTTGATTGTATCACAGATCTATTTACATTGCCTCTTGCTATCATATTATGAATTCATTACAAGAAAAGAATTCAATAAAAAACATGGCATTTCGAGAAAAAACATGAATTTTAAGTTGTTTTTGTTGGATGGAATTGGAATATTACAATTTGATTTTTCTACTACTGCTCCTTCCTACACTCAAATATGTGTTTCAACGAGTTCGTTAGTGCGCCTGCTGGCCTAAGTCTAAGATATAACATAAATTCTGAATCAATGTAATTATTAATTCTTCAAAAAGCTTCATCATCATGATAATGAATACGGTAGCACATCAAATACATTTTCCTTCCAGAGATCTTTATACCGTAGCTCCTGTGTGATGAACAATTAAGAAGTTGGTTTGATCGCCCTAAGATCCCTAAGATACGGACTAATGAGCCGCCGCCGAAAAGGTGTAGAAAGCACAGCATAAGCTTACTGAGGCAAGCGCTACGGTTGTAACAAAATTGGATCAAACTTGACACTTTTTGTATTACAGGAGTAGGGGTCTAGAATATCCCAATTTATCCAAAAACATGTGCATCGCAGAGGTAGAAAATTTGGAGAAGTTTCGTTCGGCTTCTACGGACTTAGGAGTAAGCCAAATTCGGTCTACTCGTCATTAAAAGCTTTGTGTTTTTTAAGACCGGTAAGTACGAAGACAAGAAGTTCTTCGAAAAGGGGTATATTGCGTTTGTAACTAGCCTGATCCGGACCCAGGAGTTGGTAGACTTTTTGTTTGTTGCGTAAATAACAGAAATGTGCAAAAGAAATTTGTCCGTCAACTTGATAACTCGAGTAAAACTTGAAAAATTTTTCTTTCTCTGAAAAGTGCTTGGAAAATCTTTTATCGAATTGAATCTAGGCGTTGTTTGGCTAAGGGCCGTCGAGCCAGGGCCGTTTAAGTGGCTTTTGGTCTTTTATACATAACACGAGTAAATCTTTTCCGACTTTCATATATTCGTTTTTGTTTGAAAGGTCTGGGCATGAGCGACAATATGGAAGAAACTTTTTTGATTTTGAGGGCTTGGACTCAGCCAAGGCCATAATACTGAGACTCTACTAGGGCCCATTTCTATATGAATCGGGTAAATCTTATCCAATTTTCAAAATCTGTTTTTTACTGAAAGATAATTGGAAAATTTATTGCGGGATTGAATCTGGACAAAATCGGTTACAAACTTCCAAAGTTATAGTCGAAAAAGTGGTCAAAAACAAGGTTTTTTGAAGTTTGGTGAAACTTGTTGGCTTATATCATTGCGAACTTGGCACGGAAATCGCTCTCCAAGGTTTTGAATGCAAGATATTGACTTCCGGAAATCAAGAAAAAAATAGTGGAAATTGGTTGAGTGATTCGGATATTGAACTGTAGGGTCCTTAGTGTTGGCCCAACTTACGATACGCGACCCTAATTCATAATCGACGGTTTTTCATGAATATTTCTCTAATGATGAGGATTTTTGTATAGTGTTGTAGAGAAAAAAGAGCTAAACTTTTTTGTGCATGGATCATTGGTCCAAGGCCTTTCCTTAGTACTCTAAGTCTGTTCTAGATTTGGCTCTAGTGCAAAAAATGTTTTTTTGAAATGTTTGAAATTTTTTTAATTTTCTTTCTTAAGTTTCGGGGGCTTTGCGGGGAATTTGAGAGGTTTCTACACCGTTTCTTCGGACAGGTTTTTCAATATACCTTTCGGCAAATTCCAAACCAATCCAATTCAGGCAATATTTGTTTACATACATTCCAGTCTTTTTGCAATATATATTCTGTTAGTCTGAGGTATAGAGACGAACTTTCAACGCTATAGTTGTAAAGACAATTGAGCCGAAGATTTTTCCCTTGCAGAGTACTCACCTCCAGTCACTGATGCTCGTATGCCTGCGACGAGCTTTTAACGTCCTTGTGTGCATATGCCCTCGAGTATTTTCGTGAAAACAATTTCTCAAATTTTCTCCGAATTTCTCAATTCAAAAACTTCTCAAAATTAATCGATTTTCTCAGATTTTTTCAGAATTTAACAAAAGTTCTAAACTTTTTGCTAAAGTTCTCAAAAATTGTTCAAAATTTTCTCAAAACGTTCACAAATTTTAACGTTAACGAGAGTGTATTGGTGTCAAGTAATGAACAATATACATTTGGGAACAAATATCACTTAAGCTTAAGCTTTCGTGTACGTAAACATCCCGATATAAACCTCATGGTATTGTAATGCACTATTTCCTCATTTGAATCATCCTTTCAAGCCAGCTTCAGCCGATTTTTTAGCTGCCGTCGAGTTTTCTTTTTCGGCTAGCCACCGCCGTCATTTTTTAGTCGGAAAAGATCCCAACCGAGGGGTGACGCACTTCTACGGTTTATGGAATAAATGGGAATAAATGGAATAAATATTGGAATAAATGATAATTTTTTCAAATTCGTCAAAACCTCAAATAGGCTTGATTTTGATGGCAACGCACACAACAAACCATACTAATGTGTCAAAAAGTGAAAAAACCCACTTTTGAAAACTTAAAAGAATTTTTGTTGAAAAATGGAATAAATAAATTCATTCCATTTATTCCAAAAAAAAATAAAATTTAATCTCAAGATGGTTTAAATGCTTTATAATTTGTGCAAACCTTTTTTTGAACTTATTTTTCTAACTTGTGATGTGTTTGGCTCAGATATTTCGCAAAAACGACAAAAAAAATTTTGGGAATAAATGGAATAAAAGGAATAAAAGAAGTGCGCAACTCCTCGATCCCGACGCTTTACCTTTGGTATGCTCCTATCAGAAACATGTAAGTCATGACCTAGATAACCACAGTTTATTCAATTTTCACCACTATTATAAGATTGTTTGACTAAAAATTGACTTGTGAATAGCTTACCCACACTAACTTCTTCAAATCGTGAACGCTATTCGCCATTAGATCTAAGTCATTCGCATAGGTAAGGACTTTTATAATTGACTCAACTAGTTCAGCATCTCGCTGTAAATTTCCCTGCCCGATCACTTCATTCATAAAAATTATGAACAGAAACGGAATAACAAGAACCTAGAGAAGCCTCAAAAGACTTGTTAATTTCGCCATCTATTCTGGCCGCATCTTTGCTTCTTACATAAATGGCTAATTCCATTGGTAACCCATACATTGTCGCTAGCACGTCACCTGTGGAACGAATGTGTTTTGTCTCATGTTAATATAAAAGAGTGAAATAGATGGAATTCGTTAGCCAGTATGGTACCGATGGAATTAGTCAAAATTTCAAGTTAAAATTCCGGCGTTAAAATCAAAGAAATTCAAATCGTTTGAAAATATGTTTTATTTGTAATAAACTCAAAAAATCAAATTCTCATAAAATTCTTTTTATAAAATTCAAAATTGCTTTGTCCACTTTTTTTTCGGCCCAGTGACTAAAAAAAAGATTCTATAACCCACATCCCATTTTTACTCTGAAAAGCTATCACTCCAATATGTTGTTGTTAATGGTGCTACACACTTGAATAAATCTCTACCGAGATGGGAGCTCACTTCCACTTCACTCTTTTTCTTTGTACTAGTATCGAATCCTGGACACTTTCCTTCTTTGTGCTTGTCCAGCCTAGCTTTCGCTGTGAACTTCCTCTTGCATGTGTTACATTCGAAATCGAATTGGCTCTCATGCATTGCTTGTTGATGTTTTCTCAATTCCAGTTTCGATGCAAACGGTTTGTTACACGGTTTACACGTACGGGATTCGTCTTCCTTATGCTTCTGTATATGCGCATCCAGACTGACTCGCTGCTTGAATGGCTTGTTGCAGATGTTGCATGCAAACGTTTCGCCGGAATGACTCTTCCGGTGCTCCTTCAAAGCGTTCCATGATGGTAGCGTTTTATTGCAAGTAGAGCAAATGTGTTCGCGGGGTTTGACTGGCTCTTTTACTGGTTTCGGATCGTCGTCATCAGATACGATCGTTTCAACAATGGCACGCTTTTTATGTGGAATTTTCGAAGTCTTACTCGATGAAGGTTGATTTGGAGAGGGTTTGGGTTTTGGTGTACTGTATGTGGTATTCGATCGGCGAGCTCGACCTTTCGGTACATCCTTGACTTCCTCTTCATCGTCACTGAGTTCGGGCAGAGCCTCAATGTACACAACATCATGTTTTATACGCTTAGTTTCTGGCGCAGGTTTTTCAGCACTCTTTGTGGAACGTTTGCTGGCGCTACTTGTACTGCTAACTGCTTTAGCTTTCGCTGATGGCGTCCGAATACGCGATTGAGCTTTCCGTTTCGGTGGGCTTTTCTTCTTAACACGTGATGACTTTCTTTTACCAATCTTAAAACTAGCATCGCTGTCTGGATCAGATTCAACGACATCAGATATTTGGAACTCATCATCGTCTTTGTTGTCATCCACTTCGGATCCGCTACTCATTTCACAATCGATCAGTAAAAATCTTCCGCTACCACGAACCTTGTTCTTACTGCGCTTCAATTTCTTTCTCAATTCCGTGTCCGTTGTTTCACATTTCAGCTTGAACTCAGATGCTATCTTCAACTTGTCCAGACATTCAGCGCAGATGTAATGGGGTAGAAAGTCCTTTTCAATTATTTTTACTGTACAAATGTTCATTATTACATCGCAAATTCGCGACTTGCTTTCATAGGAAAAAATGTTGATGAGATTGTCTTTCGATAGACAAACACGGCATTGATTTTGGTCGACTTCATTATCTTTTTTCGATGTTGACTCAACCGGAACCGAAACGGCGACCTCTGCCGGCGGTACATGTTCGATTTCAAGTTTCGTGGTCGTTCCTGTTTCCGGGACAAACGAATCGGGCAAGTCATTGGCTAGTTGTACCGCTGCAATGGCTGCACTCGATTCGTTCTGAGCGATCGGTTGAATTTGTTGTTGTTGCACACCTTCCACTATACCTTCGGCAACCACTTTGTCGTTAGCGCTATTAATGAACTGATTGATTTCTGCCATTTCGCTGATATTTTGTTGTCCGTTATCCAAATTTGTGGTCGCCTGATAAACACCATCCACTTGAGCGTTAGTCAAATTACTCGCTATGATGGTTTCGCGTGACGGATATTGAGCCACATCCTTTACAGCTACATCTGCATTGCTCATAATTAGTCCTTCCGTTGGTAAATTTTGATGCATTTGATTGGGAATCCCACTACCGTAAACCATATTCCCATAGTCTGTATCCATCATGTGATTGTATTCCATCCTTTAAAAAATTATAAAAGAAAGTTTGGGTTAGTTCTGCAATCATAGAATCTAAGATGATTGCAAAGATCAGGAAGTAACAGTTTTGCGCTTAGAAAATTTGCAGGCGTCGCGTCGGTCTCATGTTTCTACTGATTCCTCTTTGAATAATGCCCAGAATAACTTCGAGATGCAGAAGGAGCGTGAGATTGCCTTACATTTGCATTTGTGGACACTTTTTGTCCTTATGAGGGCGCAGCGCATAGCACAGAAAGAGAATATTCGCAAAAGAAAGAAAACTTTGACCCTTGCGTTGTGACCTCAATTCTTGTTGCATTGTCAACAAGAGACCTTGGACTATCAGTCTAAAAAAAATTACTGAAAGAAAAAATAATTGGGAAGTAAGGATTGAATGTTCATAAATTACGTAAGTTAAAAGTTAATTTTCTGAGATCCACCACTCTCCGCATTGGTGACGTAACGCGAACAGATTTTGAAAGACGCTTAAAATCGTAAACATTAGGGTACAGACCTCCATTATTTTTGGTAAACAGATGTCACTGAAAAGATAGCGTACACAAAGAGCATTTCACTGCCAAGGACTTTAGACCGATCAGACTCACGTCTTTCGTCATGAAAACGCTTGAGAGACTGATAGATTTCTACATTAGGGATGAAGTTCTGGCGGTTTTCCCGCTACACTCGAATCAGCATGCTTACCAGTCAGGCAAATCCACGGATTCCGCCCTGCACAGGCTGGTAGCAAAGTTGGAAACATCATTCTCGATTGGAGAGGTGGCACTGGGATGTTTTATGGACATTGAAGGTGCCTTCGACAATACGAATTTTGATGTTATTCGCCGATCGCTCGAGGAGAGAGGAGTGGGAGGTGTGGTAGTTAGGTGGGTAAGTAGCATGCTCAGAGATAGGACTGTTAAGGCGGAGGTTTGTGGTCACAAAGAAAATCTCTGGGTAGCGAAATGCTGCCTTCAGGCCGGGATTCTATAGCCTTTGTTGTGGTGTATAGACTCTCTCATCAGAAAGCTGAACGACGAAGGAATCTATGCGCAGGGCTATTCGGATGACCTGACGATTTTAGTTAGGGGAAAATTCGAGAGCACGCTGGGTGACAGAGTCAGAACAGATTTGAGAGTGGTCGTGAGGTGGTGCCGTGAGAAAAGTCTGAAAATCAATCCGGCCAAAACAGATCTTTTGCTATTCAGCAGAAGGCGCTCAGCATCAAATTTGGTCGGTGAAATCAGGTTCTTCGGTAAGGTGCTGGATTTAGCTCCGCAGGTGAAATACTAGGAGTGACGCTTGATAGCAAGCTGAATTGGATTGCTCATGTCAAGGATAAGACGTAGAAGCCGGTAGCGGCTTTTTGGCTTTGCAGGAACTCCTTTGGGAGAAACTGGGGCCTACCGTCAAAGGCAATTTTATGGATTTATGAGGCTGTGATAAGGCCGATGATTAGCCACGGTTGCGTGGCGTGGTGGCCAAGGCTAGATGTGGAATGCGCTAGGAAACTGTCAAGTGAGATTCAAAGGCTAGTGTGTATTTGTACCACGGCCGCTATGAAAACCACCTCAACCCTAGCGATGCAGACGCTGCTGGCTCTGCCTCCTATCGATAATATGGTTAAAGCGAAAGCTTTTGCCACGGCTGATAGGCTGATGCAGAATGGCATGTGTACTCCGAATTTTCACATTGGGCATGGTAAGAATGCAACGATAATATCGATCCCGGTGTTTGAAATGCCGAGAGACGATATGGCTGTTGTAACCTGTTTCGACAGGAATTTTGAAGCGAAAGTTCCCAGTAGGCAAGAATGGCTTAGTCGATAGCCAGCGAGCTTTCCCGGGTATGGGCTCTGGAGTGGGAAATTGCTTCTATCTGGGGACTCTTGCCAGTGTGCTCCAAGCGGAGATCTTCGCGGTGCTGTCAGCAGCTCGTGAGACTCTGCTTGTTGCAACGCACGGCAAGAGGCGGCTTATCTGTTCGGACAGTAAGGAAATAATCAAGGCGCTGATATCGCCTAGAGTGACCTCCAAGCTAATGAAAGAGTGCAGAGATTACCTGAACGAAATGGGTCTGAGGAATCAGATCACTTTAGTTTGGGTACCTGGGTACTCTGACGTGGAGGGGAATGAAAAAGCTGATGAGCTAGCCAAGGCGGGTGCCGAAGCTGTCGGTCACGGCCCTGAGCCTTTTTTGTCGATTACTCGACTTGTGCGTGTAGAAGCGCTGGGGAGCTGGGTGATGAGGAGGCATGTGGAGCGCTGGGAAGGATACTATGGTGGTATCCACACCAAGCGCTTTTTCCCGAGACCTTATGTGAAATGGGCCAAATCTCTGCTAGGGATAGACAGGAATCGCATCAGGAGAGTGGTAGGTGCGATCACTGGACATTGCGGGCTGAATGGACACATGAAAAAGCTTAGGCTCTCGGCGACCTCCATGTGTGCGTGCGGCTTAGAAGAAGAAACGGGATTTCATATATTATGTGAATGTCCCAGTTTCTTCCAACTGAGGCGCAGGCTGCTGGGAGGGTATGTTGTAAGACCGTCCGAAGTTGCTAACCTAGAACCAGCTACTTTGAGCAAGTTCTTGGAGGCGACCGGGAGGTTTAACTAACTTGAGTGGGGAGTACACAAAGAGAAACGGTCAGAAATCCGTTTATAATATTTCAACTTCAAATGAAACTACTGAAAATTTTTGGGAAACTTTCGCGCTAGAAGAAATGCATTACAAAATATACTAAATTTACCAACATGACAAAAATGAAAATTCATAGAAATACAAAGGATTTACAGTTAACTGGGTTTGACTCGGGTCTGAGAATAATTTTCTTAAATTGACGATATAAATAAATTTTAAACGACTTTTCGGTCTATCTATCTAATTTTTTCACAGCAAAGTTTCATTTAAAAAAACAATTGAAAAAGGACCACGGTCTATTATTCTCAAGTTGCTTAGCACTGACCAATGTTTGTGTCCTTATGTCCGAATCAGGCTTATCTGGGCTCCAAGGCTACCTAGATATCTCAAACTTGCACGATTCAATGGCCGAAGAGGAGGGACGGGCCGGAGGGAGGGGACCCTTATTACTTTTATTGAGGCTCATGGAAGGCTCTGGAAAATGCACGAAAGTTCTTCAAGTTTTACGAAAGTCCTGGAAAGTTCTAGAAAGTTTAGGAAATTCGTGATTATCAACACACGCTACTAAGTAGGATGCGCTGCAATACCAATGTACAGAAACAGAAAAGTGAAAACCAACAAGTTTCTGATTTGTACTTTGTGAATGGCACCTAAGCTTTAGAGTATTTGTAAGTTCATTCAAAAATGTCGTGTGACGTAAAACGGGTTCATACACCATCTCCCCCTGTCACACTAGTCACGACCCCCCCCCCCTAAAGTTACGTAATTTATGAACCGTTCCTTATCCCTCAGCACTACGCTGCCCAACTTAACTAGTGAAAGAAATTCTCTAATTTAAATTTTCGAAATTTTTAGGATATGCAAAGTGGGAGATCAGTTTTTTTACTCTGAGTGCAAAACCAGGATGCAATGCACCGGATTTAATCTAAGGGAAGTTCACCTATTCATTGAAATTATTGAAGCATTAGTTCTGGTTTCAATCGCTTCTAAAAATAACAACAATTTCATAGAAACTGATTCGAAAAAATGAAACTAGAATTCCACTACCGCTTGTCAAAACTACAATTTGATAAAAGAAAAGTCGAAGAAAAAATTGGCGGTGAAAACCAGTGAACACTTCACGGAAAAATGTGCGCTCAAAGCAAATATTTGTTAGCATCCTTATGAGCGCTATAATGAAAACACATTTCGACCAGTGATGCTAATTTATCCAAAGATTTACCGATAAAATAAAAGAAAACATTCTTGAAACTACAATAAACATCCCGCAAACGTCACGTCACACATTAGAGAAAAGACGCGCATTCCGGGGTTACAAAATGATGAAATGTTAAAACCATTCACCTGCTATATTTTCATTAGATTAGCACTGAAATCCAATTGCTTTCACTGGTAGATCGTTCACTTTGTATAAGTACGCGAAAAATTTTACTTTTTTCTTAATTAAATCTTCTAAAACCACCTTTTCGATATTACAAGAAGCACTCGACAGCACTATCAAATACGGCCATTTTGTCTTGTTGGAAAAATAAAACGCCGTCAATGCTTTAAACAAGTGTGACAAAGATGACTATACATTTACATGTTGAGGTTTTCCATTGGTATAAAGGGTACAAGTAAATTATTCAACTGTCATGCGTACTTTACGTAGCCACAACCGATTTTTGTTGTTGTATTGTGTGCGATGGTGTACTTTACATTGTCGGTATCGTCGGTTATGTTCAATTTTCGGATTCAGTGTATACGAAGAGTATATTCAATCGTGTGTCTGTTGTGTGTATGATGATGAATCGTATCAATACATGAAAAGCAACGACATTAGCGTTGTTGGCTCGAATTGGAGGCATATTTTGAATTAGATCGTTGAGTAGCGTTTTGTAGTTTATTCAAGGAAATTAAGGGAATTTAATGCTTTATGCGTATTACGCGTTCATTTTCATTGAAATAATAAAGGCTTGTACGTATCAGAATAGATGTGACAAACAGAGTAAATGTTGCAAAAAAGACTCAAATAAAAATAAGCAAACAGTTCAAAGTTTTATGTTCTTTTGAAGATCCACAGAAATTACCCAAGGTAATTTCAAAGTCTCTACCGAAGCACGTCTTAGACCATTTTGATGGCTGAAATGTTCTCCCTATTGTATCTAAACACCAACGTTGCCTTTGGAAGCATCTTTCTAACTGCCATTGTTCTAGAGATATGAGTCTGTTAATTTTGAGAAAAGTGGTAAGACATCTTCTTGAGTCATCCCTCCCAATTTGAGAAGTGATTTTCTAAAATTTTATTCACTTCAACTTTGCCTTTGACAGTAAACCTCCATATTACACAGTTAAGCAAATATATAGACGAAAAACCAGTTTTGTGAGATCAATGATGATCAGATGCTTATTTGACATCAAAATGAACAATTTCCGTTCCTATAGCAGCAGAGCTGAGATATTTGCCGAAATTGTTTACCGCCCCTCGAAAAACCACGTTTTTGGACTTCTTCCATATCTCCGGAAATAATCTACCGATTTTGCTCCTACAGCTAGAATCATGAGACATATGTGCCTTTTAGGGTCTCCACTTTTTTTCCAAACGACTCAATCGATCACCTTAAACTTCCCTGGAAAATACATGTGTCCCATGATTCAAGTTCGAAGATGAGCAAAATCGGTCAGGTATTTCCGGAGATATGGTCGAAGAAGTGGAGGTCGATGGATCCTCGAGGGTCGATGAAACTTTTTCGCAAAGATCTCAGCAAGTAGAGCACGGAAATTGTTCATTTTGGTGTCAAATAAAAGCATTTGATGTCACCAAAGTGGGAAAAAAGTTTTGTGGGAATCAAGTCAGGGATCTGGGCACTGGGTCCAATGGAATGTACAAAATTGATTTTCTTGGCCATATACGAAAGAAGATTGTTTTTCGTCTATATTTGCTCAACTATGCAACATGGAGATTTACTATCAAAGGCAAAGTTGTAGAGAATAAAATTTAAGGAAAAACGCGTTTCATGGCTTAAAAATAATAATAATAAAATAAATATCTATAAAACTATGGCAGTTAGAAATTTGCTTCTAAAGGCAAAGTTGATGAGAATTATATTTTAGAGAAAATAGTTTCACGATTTCTTGAATTCTTTTTGCAACATTTATTCTGTTTGCCACATCTATTCTGATACGTACAGGTCTTTGCTTACATTTGATAAAATAATTGATAACGCCAAGTACTTTTCAAGCTGGAAATTTAGCCAGACTGATACCAAATTCTTTTATCGATGAATTGCTATAGGAGCGAAATAGCGAAATACTTCGTAGCTCTAGCGCTGGAAACACAAACAGTGCTAACAGCTTCTGAATAGTGGAAAAAATCGGAATCGTTCATTGATGATGATGATGATATTTGATTTTATTGTCTACTATCTTCTAGCTGACATGGAAAAAAGAGCAACTACGACGCTCTCAGTTCTCGTAAAAAAACGAAAAACGTTATAATAATTACTTACAGTAGGATCACCATACATAAAAAAGAAATATTTAAAAAATGAAAGGTAACATTCATTCCGAACACTCAGGTTTCACGTGACGACTTCGCAGAACAATATCAATGTTAATGTTACATATAGAGACAAGGGGCCATTCACAAAGTACGCACGCTACTAAGGAGGGACGGGGGTTCAAAAAAAGCGTACTGAATTACATTCTAATATATGAAAATAAACGTGCCAGGGTGGATTGTGCAACGTTTCGTTTTAAATGGTTCCAACGACAAGCCGAGATTTACTTGAAAGCGAATACGTGAAAAGATAGGTAGAAAAGAAATAAAAAAGTTGCACAAACTTGCACTGACCAAAATTTAAATACGAACTTTATAAACTTTGTACTTTTGCGCAGGTTTTTAACATCACGAAAACCTGCGCAGAAGTACAAAGTTTAGAAAGTTCTTATTTAAATTTTAGTCAGTGTAAGATCCTCTCTCTTATGTTGAATTACAACCGTTCAAAAAACACAAGAATTCACAAAATTCGTAGAAATGTACTAAATTTACAAGTGAATATTTGCAAGTGTTGTACCAATTTTGTGAATTTTTTCGAATTTAGTTCAACATAGTTAGTGAGACTGCAAGACCCTTATAATTTGTATATACGTGCCTAAATATTTAGCTTAATCATAGACACCAAGTCAAATTGCATGTTTGCTATAATTTGTCTTCATGAATGAACTTACAAAGTTACCGCAAACGAATCAACAACAACTCATTTCTAAATAAGTTTGAAACTGAACAATCAATTTTAACGCGACAATGAGCTTTCATCGTTTTAATATATAATGAACTCGACACCTGTGTTGAACCCAGTGTCGAGGATCGCAGCTGGATTCATGATGAAAAGCTTAGATGTCAACTTTTTTTACATCGTCACCTCAACATGCTGATGTGAATGTATACAGTTTAATTTTAATCCATTGCAGCATCTTCAACCACAACAACAGAATACAAATTTGTTTGTAGTTCACTTTAAACAAGATTTTGTTACCACAACATAAAGTTGTTTGAGTAAATTATTATGAGAAACATTTTAACAAAGTTTAAAAGAAAATAAATGACAGTTGAGTGAATCGACTATGATGCGTAGCAAAAGCAATATTTTTGAAGAGATTGGAGGGGGGGGGTTGTTACGAAAATGGAAGTGGTATATAAAAACTGTTGGATGACCTAATGCATTATCCCTATATACAGCGAGTTTTGGCTGCGGCATATGAGATTTTGAAAAGGTGGGGTAACCAGCCTCGTTTGAGAGCTACGACGTTCTGTACAAAAATACTACATACAGTTGGCTGATAAGTAAATAAATAAAGTCAAATTTTTGCGTATGTTTGAATGCGTAGAAAAACTATTACATTGGTAAGTGCGGCATTTGTGGCGCATATTTTTAGTCGAATGTGAAATTATTTCAAATAAATTTTTTGCGGTTCGAAGCTTTAAGCGTCACATCAATTGATATCAGTAGTTTTAGAAGAAGGAACAAGGACTTGCGTCACATTTCCCTTTTAAAAGCGGTTTTTGTTGTGATTTTTCCATTCTTTCAAAAACTTGTCTCCATGTGACATATTTTTGCACAGCTACGTAGCTAAGTAAAAGCTTTCAGCTTTTTGTGAAGTAACAATCCAATCAGATTATAAACAATGAACCCATTAATCGGAAGAAAAATGTTTTGTACACAATGTCGAAGAAAACATATTCTTCGCGGACCCGTACGATTGCCTATAAAGCCTATGACGCGTCCGTTGTGTCGCACGGGATGAAGGCGAATTGACTATAAAAAAAATCAAATCTAAAGGGGCCATTCCACGAAAACTCCGTTCCCACGCTCGAAATGCTCAGTTGTTACGAAAAAATATTCATAGAAAATGGTGCATCAGACGTATTGATCCCTTAACTAGAGATTAGTAACTTTTCTATTGCTTTCATTTTGTAACTACTGAGAATTTCAAGCGTGGGAACGAAGCGGACCGTGGAATTGCCCAAAGAATTAATGTATCTGAAACATGACAACCCAGTTCCGTATTTAGATCACTTTTCTAGGGGGCTATAGACTTTTTTCGTGCTACAGATTTTTTTCGCAATTCATCGAAGTACATAATTTCAGATAGGAAGGAACAAAGAGAAGGGGCCGCAGAATAACCCCTCTAGATGCGGCGCTGTGATAACCCATGCTCAATCTTATTTGTTAATGCTACCGTTTCCTTTTATGCCTTAAAGTAGACCTTACACGTGGAGGTATGTAGCAGTGTAGTAATTGAAGCATAAACTTCTAATTTTTTTTGCAACTTCACTTGAGAATTTGTGCTTCATATTTTGACTTTTGGGAGACTGGTGCGCGTCTATTTATTCCCAATAAAAACATAATTGTAAAATTTTGCTTTTCTTATGAAAGTAGCATCGCAGAGAACACGGATACAGAGAACGTTCGTTCAATGAGCCGTTTATACTAAGTGAATTACATGGCGAAAGAAACCGGCATGAGGGACAAAAACATTTTTGTAAATTGTAATTAGCCGTTTTATTGTTTCTAAATACTTTTTATTATCCTTTTATCAATCGAGTAAAGTAGTTCTTTCATTGATTTTCCGACGATGATTACTTTATTACTACCCGTAACAAGTAAACAAGTAGACGAAAGATTATTTGATAAATTGACCCATCAAAAATTTATAATATCAGAACCGATACCGTCCCTCAGGCTCTGTTATCGATTTTCAAACTAAAGGACAACATAAATGCTTTCAGCGAACATGTTTTTCGGACGCTCATATTGTACCATATTGTACTTTCTCTACGTTTGCATTTGTAGCTCTTAGCAAAGCTTTGTTCATACGGGAATTCGAAAGCGATATATGCAAACAACTTTTTGCTCCATGTTGTAATATTTCTACAAAAGAATGTGCTGCATATTGTCGGATTGTTTGAATTTTCGGAATTTCTTTAGATGATGACTATGTCATTTTACTCCGGAAAATCAAAATACAAGTCACGTTGGTAAAACTTTCTGTTTAAAACAAGTTATTTCGTTTTTATTTTTCTGCTCTGCCGAAAATATATTTTTTTATTGTCTTAGAGGATACGTCTAATGTATTTGTCTTATTCATTAATTTATGGATAAGAATGCGGTGTGTATCGTAATACCTACATGACTGTCACAAAACAAAAATATTGTCGATTTTTCCTTTAATTTACTAGACTTCTTCTTAGATTCACAGTCAATTGAGTTAGGAAGTCGTTAGTAACTTGACGGATAAATCAAACGTTCCATAAGTTTAAATGCCTTTGCTGCTTATCAGAAGAAATTTGATGTGCAAGAAAGGCCCGTACGATTAAAATGGTGTTGTCTAAAGAAAGCCTCTGTTTCTCTCCATTAGAATATTCAACGCGATGACGATAATGTAAAGAGTTCCGTCAACAGACTGGTCAAACAGAGGTGTGAATTTCCAACTGGGCAGCCTGGTGCCGAATGGCTGAGAAGTACAAGTAGCTTTATAGAAGGCAGCCTGGTGCCGAAAATCTGTTAATGTTATCGTAACGGCAGTGACGAATACTATAACGTCATATCAATTTCGACTCGGCACCAGGCTACGGAACGGAAACGACAGATTTCGCCCCGAAGTGATTTCAAAAACCAGGCCCGGATCCGAATCAACAAAAATTGTATTTAAAGCAGAAGTTTGCCAAATTTTGAAACCAACTGAACGGTGTTCTGCAGTAACTGAGTGTTTTCATTGTGGTAACAATAGAATGACAAAGATGGTGCAGAACACCGTTCAACTAAGGTTCTTCGACGACAGGTAGCTTTCCTGAAACAAAAATAGGCATTCAAAGGTTCAGTGGTTCTGTGTCTAGCAGAGCCTTTTATGAGGATTTTTCATTTTTTCATTGAATCCAATTTTTTCATTGAAGGGGCCCCAAATTCTTAATGAGAGGGCCCAGTTTTTCGTTCTTATTCCTATTATGTTCGCGTTGTGAAAATGTAATATAGTAGAAATAGTGAAATATTGTATTGACGAGAATTTCTTTATGATTTCCTTTCAAACTATTAAATAACTCATGCGAGAAAAATTTTACTGAACAAAACGAACTATGCTGGAAGCAATTAATTTTCGATAAGAGGAAAACACACTAAAATAGTGTCAAGCGCCCGCAGGTGAAGTTTTTTTCAAATTGTAATACTTTGAGTATAAGATGAGGGAATCGCGAGCGCAGCGAGCGAAAAATTTTTGCTGAGTGAGCCAATTTTGGGTACAGAAATTGGGTTTTGTTGAAAACATCTTGCTTTGAAATAAAATATAAATTATATTATATATAAAAAATAAATAAATTTAAAAAACACGAAATTGAGTTTATGACAATAGAAGATTGTATTTTAATAAAGAGTTTTCCATAAAAAAAACCGTGGGACTATTCCGGATCGCTGTAGGCGTCGCGTCAGGCATCCCGAAATAAAAATAAATTTAAAAATTGAATAGTAGAAAATGAGTGGAACATTTTTTGCAAGTTCAAAATGAGTTGGGTGGATTTTTAAAAAGTGGGGTGGATTGGGGTAGGACCGGGGTGGATTTTTCCTCGGAGCTTGTATGTTATAAAAGGCACTGGTGTCTAGGATCTCTACACACAGTGAGCCGAGCTCGGCTATTCGTATGTGCGCGAAAAGTAATCAATTTTTGTGAATGTTTCGCTATGGTCAATGTGTACACAAATCCGTTATTTAGCTTTCAAAAAATAATTATAAAGGACGGTGAATGAGTAGATAGTTTCGCTCAAAAATTCAAATTTTGTGAAACTCTCGAGTTCAACGTTTCGGGTTGCTTGAATACAGTTGTGAAGTTTTTTATCCCTAAGGTTAAATACGCTAACTCTCCTAAGGATGGAAAGTATAATTTCTGCTGAAATATTTTTTTTACTTCTTTACCAACACTATTAATTGCACTCGTTTCATTGAAAATAGCCTTAACTTCTGCCATGAGTTATTCGAGATACGAAACAATCGTTTATCCGATAAATAAAAAACTTTTATTGTGCCGTTAAATTAAGAATATTTATAAAACATTGCCGTACTTGTTGTTCACATAGCAGTTGTACATTATGTGCCTTTATTGCGTAAACATAAAATAAATAACGTGTTCTTACCTTTCGAGACTATAAACAACTTCAATTTTAGGTTCCGAAGTTCTTATTTCGTTGTAGCGAGTTCAGTTGCATGTAATTTTGTTGTCAATCCACAAGTGTCTGGTTTTATGTTCTGGTGTTCATGTAGTCCTGGAAAAAAGAATACAAAAAATAATCAATATTCTTAAAATGGTAGTTTTTTACTAACGAATTATTGTTACATAGGCCTTACGGCTAATATCTTTATTTCAATCAGAAAAATTTAAAAATGAAATTCATTTGCACAAAGGTTTCTGCGTCTGAATTATTAGAGAAAATGTCAATAAATTTTTCAACTGAATGAATGCTTTTGTGCTTATATGTATATTTCTTAAGAATTTAGACGATACTCATTGTACGTACGTGCAAATAGACTCGAGACAGAATGTGCTAAACGAATTAAGCGAATGAACTTGTTTGCTTGTACTTAGATTTTTCTGTTGAATATGAGGAAACAGCTATTTGTGTGTCTGTTTTAGACGATTCTTTTTAGGCAATTTCGCGAGTTGTGGACCGAGTAAAGCGAGGTCTACATGTGAAAATGCCTAAGATCAGTCGTCCGAAACAGATACACAAACAAATTTGTCATGCAGATAGAGATCCAAGCCCGAGAGAAAATTTACAAAATTGCTCTCGATTTTGGTCCCGAAGCATAAACACTGAACATTACTTCTGTTCAATTTTCTGTTTTGAATGTACCACTACTACTACATGTGCGAGAGTCTATTGCTGTGAGTAATGAATTGTTGCCCAATGATAGATATTCTTAGATATTCCTAATGGGTGCACTTGCCCCGGCTGCACCTACAGAGTCGGCGACACTGGTCATAGTTTTTTCTAAATTGACTTTCAATCAGACGAAGTGATTGCATTTTCAATTTAGTGTGTTCCCTTTGCACGACCGGACCACAAAATGAAATTGTAACAACCCATGCTATCGATATCGAGCATTTAATCTACAATTTTCTCCTTCAACCACAGAAAACATAAAACGATTGCCGGTGGTCAACGTCGATAGCGAGTCGTTTCTTATTTAAATATAGTTTCAAAGGAACCAATTGACCTTTTCGATGCTATGAAAGCAGCTATTCCACTTGCGACGTCTGCATTCAATTCATTTTTCATTCATTGTTACATATCGTGCTCCCCAAAAAGGTTGGACAGAGTTCAATAAAATAAAGATTGTCTTTGATATTTATACAACAACCACTCAAACGAGGGCAACAAGAAGGTAAACTCAACTAATTTTCGTTTAAATCTATCGAGAATTCTAAATACCGCGTAGTCATCATAAAATTGACTTGAATGTAAATTGATAGACGATTGTCCAAATTAGTTAGGAAGCCATTCACAAAGTACACACGCTAAAAAGTGCTATTTTTGAACCCCTCTTCCCCCTCGTACGCTTCTGCACGTGTTTAGAAACCTTTTCCCCTCTCCCTACAAAAAGTAAGCACGAAATTTTCAATTATGAAATCTTAAAAATATCAATAGACTATTTCGTTTGAGGTGGAATTCATCGATGGTAGGGCTAGTTTTTTGTATGAATTCGTCAATACCTCCATACAAAAAACTAACCTCACTTTACCACCATCGACGAATTCTCTCTCAAATGAAATAGTTTACTAAAGTAAGGTAAAGTGCCATGAATTTAGAGGCAATACGCTGCTGTTGTATTCAATGCAATTTAAGGTAAATAGACTAGAATGTCCATGTCCATATTCACGTTTTGTACGTTATTTGAAGGCAAAGGTAAATATACATCAACTTAATATGAGAGCTAGCCAAAATTAGGTGGCAAATATTTGTAAATCCAATCTCCTTGTCAAACTATATGTTATTGTATTGCATTCTTTTAGAAATTCAACTTCAGACTTCAGATCGTTGGTACCCTAAAATACCTATATATTTTTTCACTGCAACTCGGCCTCGCTTTTCCTTTCTTTTGTATCAATGTTGTCACTATGGGTGGCAAGATATTTCAATCGAATTAATGAAATGTGTTCGTCGGTGGATATGAGAAATATCACATTTGAATACCACAATTTGTAAGTGCAACAAGAAATACCTCGTGTTCACACGTTTAAATCAACAAAATTTGATTGAAATTTTCAGATATGGGTGCGCTTTTTGAAACCCCCTTCCCCCTCAGAAGCGCGCATACTTTGTGAGTAGCCCCTAGTTAGTTGATTCTAAGTACTTGGGTTGCATGTTGAAGAAGAAAAACAGGAAGAAGTTAATGTGATACGCATCCCTGCGTTTAATAAACGTAACCGAAAAAAGGAAAGCGACAATGTTATACATAAATCCTTGTGTTCAATTCCTAGGACCACTGTTTCCAATTCATTCTTTATTCGGTAACCATTTGAATAGGCGTCTGTGGTGAGCCTAATCTTCTATCAGATCCCAACAGTAGTAGTCGAATCTCTTACGAATTAGTTCGAAATTGTGCCAGTCTAATAGTCGATAATGTGAACAATGTTTATCGTTCGGAATTGTTGTTCAAGTACTGTGATGGCTTAGTTATCGTTTGGTGCAGCAAATATAAATACAGAAGAATGAAAACCCTCGTCACATAAGTGTGTGTGAGTTATGAAGGTTGAAAAAGCCTTCATAAGTTCTCATACGAAAAGCTTAGCATTGTGTCCAACTTAAATACATACTTACCTAAAGCAATGTTTTTATCTTATCCCAAGAACAATTTGATTGACTTGCTCTACCAGTTATATTTTTGTTAAGTTTATTACCGACCCCCAGGCTGATACTTGCATTTTCCTTTAACTTTGACTTTGAAGTCAATTCTCTATAACAAAAAATCTCAACATTTTATGAGAGTTTCGATTAACCCCGATTAAGGCCCTACGATTTTTTTCTAGATATATTTTTTAAGATATATCTTCCTTAAGTAGACTTCCATGTGATGATTTCAAAATTAGGTAAAAATTATCGTGATTTGAAACGAAAATCTGAAAATGAATGAATGAAAGGAATAAATCAATGAAATGGATGAAAGGAATAAATCAATGAAATGATGAATACTACAACTTTTTTTAACTTTTTGGGAATTTTTTGATAACTTTTTTTTGAACAATATTAGGACTAATGCTGAAATACTCTTACTTACAAAACTTAATACATTGCGCACGCGAGAGGCAATTGTTGCCAGTTTTATTTACTTAACTACGATCATGAATAAATTTATCTAATTTTGTTAGTGTGAGTGGTTCAGAGCTAGTGCAGAATTTAAAGAGGAAAAAATTAATTATGAATTTGGTAATTGTGTAAAGGCTAGGTGAATTTGTCAACTAAAAACTCCACTTCAGTCATATCTGGTCCAGGCGGCTAACTGGCCTTGAACATAGAGGTCTTATGACACTTTATACCTTCCCCGTTACTCTTCTATCGTTTCACCTAGTTATGTATTGCGTCTTTAGTGAGATTCCCACATTGCATGTTCCGATGTTCCCATTTAAGAACACACACAGTTAAAACTGGTACGCCGAATTCACCTCGTTGCATATGCAGCACTATGTTTTTTATTCTAAGCGAGCCCGTGAATGCATTACACAACTGAGATACATTTTTCTGAAGTAAACATTAATTTATTTGTTGGACCACATGTTTAATGAGGATTCTGAACAACGCTTATTGTAGCTCTGTCGTAATTTGCATAAAAAACACAAAAGACATGTTATTATAGTACAAAAGAATTCTTTTGTTCTATTTCGCTCAGGTGTTATATCTACGCCTTAAGATGGGCTCAGATATTTCATGTTACAATTTGAATTTTCAGAATTTTACAGAATCTTCCACCCCAGGTTTAATCCGGATATTCTTGGTGGAAAGTCAATGCGTTACCAGTGAGCTAACTTTGCGCTTCGGCCATACCTACGGAACCACTTGATCCATCGAATCTTGAAACGTGATCCATCATAGAGTTTTAAATTTTCATTTTAAATCTTTCGGTTTTTTTCAAAGTTGCACTACTTTGAAATACTCTAAGTGCGAGAGGATTACGACTCCGGAAAGTCGTGGTATACAAGCCTCTAAAAATCCCCGATTAATACGAAAAATCTTCAAAAAATCATCTAAATCTTTAATGTCATCCAAAATCTTTTGAAAATACTAAAAATCTTCAATAACTTTGAAAAATCTTCAGAAAATCTCAAATATCATTGAAAGTTAAATATGTAATACGAATCTTCCCCGCCTAGAGAAACTCCCTATGGTTTATTTCTTCTCACATTGAAAATATTGGCAACTCCCCAGGAAATAGTGATAATTTTTCTAACAAACTATGACTCTCGTAATTTTTTTTAGATCATATTCTCTGCAAGGGGTACATGAAAACTTATCCAGATGTCAATCAACGTCGTTGACTTTCCTGTAAAATTTCACTCACCCGCTTCAACGACCACGCGTTGTGGTGACTGGCAAAATCGCCCAGTGCATTTTCGTCTCAAAACGATATTATCATATCAGAAAACGATATTATCGTGTGAGAATTGATATTATTGTTTCAAAGATGAATATCATGAGCAAAAAATTTCGTTTAAGAAATTTTGTTTTACCAACTGAGAGTCTCAAAATCAATACGATTGCGCGACTTTTAGACGACCTCACCTGGTCTCATCTCCTCATCTAATCTTTTCATCTCATCTCCTCATCTGGTCAATAAAAAATGAAATGAAAAGCCACAAAAAACTGGGTGGGGCGAACGGGTTAGCTCAGTGGTTACGTAGTGGCTTTCCACCAAGAATGCCCATGTTCAAACCCCGGTGTGGAAAAATTCTGTAAGGATTTTTCTTCAACGCTTATCATGAAAGCAACGTTCCTAAGCTTACCCAAGCTTCATAAATGGGTAGTTGGGGTAGCAATATCGCAACGATTTGTACACAACAAAGTATGACGTCACCCATATTCGATGCAATGTGTACGAAACAAGCAGGCGCTTATCCTGCTGCTAAGTTAAGGTGTGTGTGTAAACGTAAAAAAAAATAATGACAAAATTCCATACCGTTAGGGTTGTGATTCGAATCTGTTCGATGCGCGCGACAAAATCGGAAAAAGAAATAATCCTTCAATCGAAGGCGTGGTTCGGAATGCACGTTAAGCATGTGGTCCCTAGTGTGGTTAATCCACACTAGCTGGCAGTTACTTAGTGTAACACCCCGGCAGTCGAACCAGACGCTTTACAGTGCTGCTCCCGACTAATCAGTGCCATTGGGATTATTATTACCAGGTGGCTAACGAAGCTAGGAAACTTTTCCTTTTACGAAATGTCACAAAAATCTAGGTGGCTAACAAAACTAGTGAGATTTTCCTTTTACGAAATGTCACAAAAAACTAGGTGGCTAACAAAACCAGGAAGATTTTCCTTTTACGAGATGTCACGAAAACCTAGGTAGCTAACAAAACTAGGGAGCTTTTTCCTTTTACAAAATGCCACTAAAACCTAGGTATAAATAGCGAAGCTAGGGACTTTTACCTCTTACGAAACGTCGCCCCATGCACATAAGGCCGCCTGCAAGGCGTAATATAGCCAGCCGCAGGCGTAATCTAGCCCGCCGCAGGGGTAATCTAGTCCGCCGCAGGTGCGGGGGTGAGGGGGCAAAGCCCTCCCAAAAAAAATTCAATTCTTCGTGCTCCCATACCCCTAAACTTTGTACAATTTATGAATAAAAAAGATTGCAAATACTTTGCTTGTGATTGTTAAACAAAGGAGAGAAAATATTGTTTACATTACAAAAGACGATAACATGCAGCGCCGCAGGCCATGATAATAACGCGCCAATAAAAAAGCGGGGTCAAGGGGGGAGTATCCTCTTTGCGGGGTCTAAGGGACGGAGCACCTAGCGGGGTTTGGGGTAGAGCCCCATGCACGTAAGGCCGCCTGCAGGGCGTAATATAGCCAGCCGCAGGCGTAATCTAGCCCGCCGCAGACGCGGGGGTGAAGTGGCAGAGCCCCAAAAAAAAAATTCAATTTTTCGTGTTCCCATACCCCTAAATATGAAAATGTCATTGCAACAATGATATTATTCTGTCTGAATGAGATATTATTGTTTGGAAAACGATATTATCGTAGCTCAAAATGATAATATCGTTCGAGGAACAATATTTTCATATTAAAAACAATATTATCGTTCGTGCGATGTTATTATTGTGTCAGAATATGATATTATTCATTTCGAAATGATATTATCGTTGCTGAAAACAATATTATCGTCGCTACGACGATAATATTATTTTAAATATGAAAATGTCATTGCAACAATGATATTATTCTGTCTGAATACGATATTATTGTTTGGAAAACGATATTATCGTAGCTGAAAATGATAATATCGTTCGAGGAACAATTTTATCATTCCAACAATAATATTATCATATCAAAAAACGATATTATCGTCGAAAGTGAAAATACACTGGGCGATTTTGCCTTGCCCCCGCGTTGTGTGACTCTACGCGCCCTACACAGTTATGTCTTATATTTCGTCGGATGTGGAGGGAATAAACGTTTTTGTCATTGTCGTCTCGAATGAAAATAGCACTTATGGGGCGATAGTATCGTTAAAAGTACGATATTAAAGCCCGGGCTGATATTATCGTGCTACAGGACAATATTATCATCAACTAGGCGAATAGTCCTTGCCACAGATACCACCAGTAAATGACTTTTGTATCATCAGCGTATCATTGCTTGAAGGTAGCAACAAACATTTTGTTGCTAGAGTCGATGCCGTTATTGACGATCAGTAACAAGCCAAATATTGGCTTTTTAAAAAAAATCAATGGACAAATTTTATTTCTCTAACACACACCAGACATACAATGGATGAAAGCGGTAAAGATTTTAGATACTCCGGAAATTAGTAAACGATGGCAGCATTTCTTTTCAGAACTACTTCAAAACCTCTACGAATTTCTTGAATTCTGTAAACATTTTCAGATCGAAGTTTTAACGACTTCTTAACATAACCAGTTAGTTTGACGTGAAAACGTTTTGTGTATCCTTATAAATAAGAATATGAAACGATAAATAAAAAAGTCAACAAAATTGTTAATTGTTTTTGAAATAGAAATTAGGATAACAAAATTATCATTTCCACATATTAAATCCACAAGAATTCTATATAAATCTCTTTTAAATCATCATTATGAATTTCTAAAATTGAATACTTTTGAAGAAATATCAGAAATATCCACCAACGAAACTCGAATTCTGAATGGAAATAAAACGATATTCACTTTGAAGTTACTCAGTTTAAAGAATTCACAATAGCCAGAGTAACCTGGAATGTGTATCTAACTGAAAAATTGCATTGTGTAACAAAATAAAAGCGTTTATCTGTACTTGATTTTCCGGAGTAGTTACCCCCTCGTCTAAGTTCAACAGTCGGGCAGACATCTACATCTACAAGTTTTTGGGCTCAAAATAAAAAAAAAATGAAATTGAAAGGAATCTTCAGTTTTTTAGCACAAAGTTAAATGGAGCGTTTTATTGAACTCGTTTGACTTTATCGCTTTTTTTGAAGAGTGGATTTGTAAAAAGCAAAGACTGAAAGCCAGAAAAAATATGTTCCCAGCACAGTGTGTGATTTGAGTGGAAATTTCTTTACTCGTAAAAGGTTTTGTCATCGATTCCAAAGTACGTATTTCAACTTATTGCGTTTATCAGATAGCGATTAAGACTTTAGATTACGTTGTTACACCTCATGTACATGTTAAACAATTCCAAACATTCGTTTCGCCATCATATTCACAGTTGTCGATAAGTTTTTGTAGGTCGCATTCGGTTGCTAAAAAAATAAATTCAGTTAAAAATGTTAAAGCTTCTGTTGCCAATTTTCCTTACGTTGTTTTGCCAAGGACTGGCTCAAGATCGTTTCATAGTTTTCGTATCGGAATACATTGGAAATATTGGAAGTGCGGTTGGGAGATGTCCAGCGACAATTATTACAGATAGACATGTGCTCACAACTGCCGCTTGTGCGACTCCCACAAACAGTTCCTTTCAGCTAGCGATTTCTATTCAAATGTCTTTCGGCAGTGGATATGCGTCTCGTACGATTTCTGCTGAGAGGGCATTCATACATCCGAACTACACTGGAGACGAATATTCCAATAACGTTGGTGTCGTTTTGGTAAGATAAAGATTTACCGATGAACGTTCATAGCTTTACATAAAAAAATTAAAGATGGGCGGCTTGTTTAACACAACTTCACTACCACCTAGAAGCCTTGGTTCGATTCCATCAGTTAATACAACGTGTCGTTTATTTGGTTGGGGCGGCGCACCAGACAATCCAGAAACTGTTGAAGTAGTTGTCCATGAACCTGCGTATTGTTTTTCCGACCGGCCACAAGCTTTTTGCGCTGAACATTCTCCACCAGCACGAGCATGTGCGGCTTTGAGAGGATCACCGCTCGTCTGCAATCCTCTGTCAGTTGATGGAATTTTACTAAAAACAGATTGCACAGAAGAAGATCCGGGGCGATTCCTTCAACCGTACCACTCAGTGGACGATTTTAAAGAGTGGATTGAATCAGTTTCGGGTGCACAGCTAGTGAATCAAATTTCAACATTGCTTTTGTTATCAGCACTTGTTATCTCCTTCAATACGGCGATGAAAACGTAGGTTGATAAAGTTCTCGAATTTCAACGGATTTTTTTTTTTACACTTTAACACTAAAATAATCTTTCTCAGTAAAAATCACAAAGTGAATACAAGGAAAGCTTCATTTCTGTGCATGATGAAAATCTGAGAGTCAATACATTTCTAAAAAAAAAAATGTTAGAAAAAGTTTTTGGTTTTATTAGGGGCTGTTCACATATTATGTCACGCCGAAAGGGGGAGGGGGGACGAAAATTCCGTAAAATAGTGTGACGTAATATGTCAACAGTCCCTTAAAGAGTGCAGCTGTTTTTAATGGTCTAATGTTGTTGCAGATTTTTAGGTTGTTTGAATTGGTTTTTTCTCTCTGTTTTTCGTGCATTTTGGTAACACTTCTATCTACTAAGGTTTTTAGACACGTACGAAGATACGAAGTTCTTCAAAAAGTGTCTATTCGTTTACCACGACGGACGTTTGTAAGCAGTCGAGTTTCAACCCGGGAGTTGGTTAGTTTGACAAATCAGCAAAAAAAAAAACGATGTCCATCTGTCTGTCTACACGATAAACGAAGTAAAACTTGAACGATTTTCAAAATCGTTTTCCCCTGAAAGATAATCGGAAAGGCTTTCTGGGATGCAGCAATCAAAGTGAAAAACCGAATGACATACCACACATTTGTTCAGCGTACACTCTCATTCTAATTGTTCTTTTCCACTTAACGAAAGCGTAATTTTTAAAATGTACAGCACATTCAAAATAACATTAGGAATGAGAGTGTACGGTGAACAAATGTATAAGATTTCATTCGATTTTTCACTTTTGAGCCTTCAGTAAAACTTTTCGACTAATGTATCTGCGAAATTAGCACGGACATCGCTCTTGAGGGTCTTGAACGAAGGATACAGACTTCTGAAAATCACGAAACAAAAGTTACTGAAAATTGGTTGAGTGATTCGGGCTGTGTGGGCCCAACTACTTGATACTTGGTGGTTTTTCATGAATATTTCTCTAATAATGAGCTTTTCTGTGCAGTGTTGTGAAGAAAAAAGTGCCGAGCTACTTTGTACATGCAAGTATGTATCCGACGCCTCTCCTAGGTCCCTAGAATCTAGGTCGGCCTCATCTTAAAAAAATTGTTGTAGAGTATATTGAGGGGAACTTTTTTGTCCATGGAAGTATGGGTCCAGGGCGTCTCTTGAGGTCACTGGATGGGTTTTTCAAGTTGGCCCTAGCTCAAAAACTTTTTTGGTTTTTCTTTTAAATTTTTTTTTGTTTTTAAAATTTTTTACAAATTGGCAATATTTATTTAGATTTTGTTCAAGTCTTTTCGCAACATCTGTTCTGTTTGCCACATCCATTCGCATTCTTACGGGTCCCTTTAATATGTTTTGCGTTAAATCGTGAAAATCGCCACTTATCCTACAGAAATAAATCCCTAGTGATTAACGTTGTTTGGTTGAGTTCCAAACTCGTTTTATTTAATGACTTGTAGTTGCAAGGTCAAGGTACACAATTTATTAAGTTTCACTACACTATCAAAAGTTTATACAGAGTTCATAAACATGATGTGATTTTTCTTACTAACTTAATTGCCGGATAATTACAACTGTCTAAAGAAAATGGTCTAAGAATGTAGTTTTCGTGGATTGAGTTTCTTGTCAGTTCAATGAACTTCTGCAATTCAAATTTCCAAGACCGCCTAACTATTCAAAGTGTTTGCTCTTTTTTTTATCATGAGAGCTGCGGGAAACGTCGGAAGGGTGAATTTATGCTGTAAATTGTTGTAACGATGTCCAATAGATTAATAGATTGTAGACATGTAAGCAGCACCTTTATGTCAATAAATGTTTCTCTCTATTAAACTTGAAGAAATTTACAGGTAAATTATCGGAAATTTTATGAACTTTACCGTCTATCGATAAATTTCAAACCGACTATAAATGTCTACCCTAAATGCATCATAATGATAGAAAAACCTTCCATTTCTTGGTGTTTACGAGTATCTTTTAACGATTCCGAAAACTTTGAATTTCTTAAGCAAAAATTCAAATTTCCCGCAGCCACATAAACATGAGAGTGATTTCGAAGTAACACTCGTTTTCGCTTTCAAAAAAAATATTGCGCTGTCGTCGATAGTCGATTTAGAATAAAGTCATTATGCAGTCGTCATAAAGTAAATACTACACGATGACAATAACTACTCATTTAAGCAGTTTGTGTAAAAGTGAAGAGAAGTGAAAACAACAAAGTTACAAGATTTATAACAGTTTAGACTTTATAAAGTGCAGTTTAAATTCCAATATCATACTACTACTGGCTTTTCTAATGTTTGGTTGTTTCTCGATTGAATCGATCGTAAAATTTATGAGGTTTTACTACCTACTTCAGAGAATTGATTTAATTTTCATTCTCGGGAAAAGTTAGCAAAAAAGTAAAAACTGTATCGACACTTGACTTAGTGGACAGGGGGAACTGTCTCTCCATCACTACTTATCCCGTCCCGTCCAATTTTCAATTTTATCTTGAAATCAACGTCTTTCATCGAACACACTGAAAAGCTTCTCCTGGGCATAACTTGAGGAGACATAGGCGATTAATTTCTTTTATCGAAAAAAGTTTTCATAGATTTTTACTTGAGTTCATCGGAGAAGCTGGAAGACGAATCGACGAGCGGTATTTCGTCTATTCCTTCAATAAGATTCGTACGGGTATAGGGCTGTTTTAACATTTTGTTTTTTTTCTGTTTGCTTTTTAAAGAAATTAAATTCGATGCAACTTGCGGAAATTAATTAAAATAGAAAAGAATAGAATGAAAGATTGCTGTTGGCATATTGGAGTAGCATTTCGCTATAATTGAATTTTCGATAATAAAATTGGTTCGTGGTTCTCAACGTTGTGACGTCTATATGGAAGGGAGAACTTCTACTTTGCTACTTAAATGTTCCATTCATATTTGAAATGTCAATGACACAAAAATAACTGACGAAATGCAAGACAAGCAGAAATGTGTTGCACAAAGTTAATTCTTTGTTTTCTTATTTGAAAATCTTTAATACAAATATGCAAATTATATCTTAATTTATTTGCAACTATAAAAACTACGAGTTGAGTTAATGAAAATGAAAGTAAACGTTCCAATTTGTAAACAAATTGCTTGCTTCATTATGCATTTCTTTAATTTTTAAAATATTCCAGACGTTTGTTTTGGACATTTTAATTAATTGTTAGCTCAGAGATTTTCTTTATTTCGTTTCTAGGGGCCACAGTAGGCTAATCCGATATATTCATGTTCAAAAATCTATATCTCGTGAAATATTCACAATTTAAATGTAAGAATTCTTAAAACGTGATTTAAGAATGTTCAAAAATGTCGGTAAAAATATTTGTGCATGTAGGCCGCAGATTAATAGAAGAGGATTTTATCAAAACCTGCTAAGTAAGGTTGTTAGACAAAGTGACAGGTTTGATTTCTTCCCATACATAACCTCAAAAAAATATATTTTCCATATTTTCGTCAGAAACTTGTCGAAATCAGTTGTAAACATTAAAGTAATTCATAATAAGTCGAAACGAGCCTAGTCCGACGAAAAAAGATGAATTTCTTGGTTGATTCTTTGATTTTGATACTGACTGTCTTTGAGTCTCAACAACAATTCGCTTCAAAACCACTAGGAAATTGATCCCTTTTTCGTCGGTAATAAACAATTATATAATTAAGAACATTATGTTACTTAAATCAAACGTCAAGTATGCACGAAAACACTAGTAAAGCATTATTCGATACTATGAAATATATAAGTAGATATGTACTAACACTCTGGCAAGCAGTCGTATATGTACATATTTCGTAAAATACTTATACGGTTAAACGTTTTTATTTTGTTACACAACTGATTCTGTCTGACAAATATAAATTTTTGGTCCCACAAGTTATATTTTGTACAGTAAAATTTCGAATTTTAACGCGCGGTTTGGAACTTTTGTATGCAGAATATAACTTGTGGGACCCGAAAATTGGATTTGTCTGAAGGAACGAAATTGTGTAACAAAATAAAAACGTTTAATTGTATGTATACGCAAGAGTGTTTGGTGCAAACTTGACGTTTGATTCAAGAAACTTTTATTTTCAATTATATATTGTTCATTATATGTTCATTACTTGTAACCAACACACTCTCGCACATATAGTAAAACATTTTTTTGTTGAAACAGCAACAACGAAACGATATCTTATGTTTCTCCTCCTTTAATGTCACCAAATAAGGAATTAAAAAACAGAATTACCTATCATTTTACAAAAGGAAAAATTTTCTCGTTTCCTCGACATATGTGTGTATGAGTGAATCGAGTGTGAATAGCATCAGACAATCTTATTTCCTACGTCGTTAGGACGAGTGATTACTTTATTTTGTGCTTATTCCCTTTGGCGCTCCTTAGTGTTGTGGACTTGAAAATTTTTTCTTTCGAGAGCTTGTTATTTCGCAATGACTTTTCAGGATTTTTTCTACTGTATACCTGGCTTAGAGCACGTATTAAGGAGATTTATTGTCCTGTAAACATTAATTTTCTAAATAATTTTATATCGCAAAGAAAGTTCACCCTAAGCTCCGTTTTATGTTACTACCAAACAAAATTAAAACTTCCATTCAATTTCTATTTCTCATTGTATCCCCGAGCAATTTAGAGCCAAGTAAATTCCTCAAATTAAATCTAATGCAATGTACCGCAGCCACAATGGCATGAGTCAAGTGTCGTACACTCGTACGCAATAAGTGAATTTGTAGCAAAATGTACACCCAGTGCATGATTGCAAATAGAAAAACCCAAAAAAAACAAACAAACAAATGTAGAGGAAAAAAATAAATATAAAAAGCGAATTAAAAGTTCTCATAAAATAGATTTTTTAGACAAACCTAAATACAAGGCGCGCAAAAAGTATCTACTTGATTTTCAACAACCTACGAAGTGGCACAACACAAAAGATCAAATTTTAAAAACTTTTGAACTTTTGCTTCGCATGGGACTAAGCTTGAAGATAATATAAATGAGCAATTTACGAAGAATACGTTGATCCCACTGGGAGCACTAAGTACTTGTTTTCAATTTATCCTCGCGATGTTTGTGTAAATTCACACCAGACATCCATCAAGGAAATAATATAACAGAAATTCCGCTACTTGTTTCTTTCTGGTCCACGGAATAGAGTTTTTGTATTTTATAAATGACGTACATTTGAGAGAAATAAATAAAAGCTATACGTCCCCACCAGCTAAGTGTCGTTATAGTGATATAAACCCCTTAATAAATGTAATTTTCATTTGATTTTTATGTGGTTAATAAACGTTAATAAACCCGAACTATGCGATACATGAGAAATGGGTGCAAAGCTTAACCCATTTTGATTATAACGATTTCGAAAATGACCCAAATGTACAACACAGATAGGTGAACTTTGGCCGCATGTGTGAAAATACATTTTGATGGCATAATAACAATACACAATATTGTGTTGTCATAACTATAATATTTTTATGCTTTTTTCGGTTTTATATGGTCCAATGAATAAATACACTTTCAGCTTCGAGTCTTTTAGTTATCTGAAAAGGCATTAACATTAACTTTATATGCTTGCCCCATATATAGCGTCAATGATCTATTTTCCAAGCTTAAGAAATAAATTGAGCAACATAAATGTTTGTCTTTATCCATTGCGTGAAAACACTTACGACTAAGCCCAACCATATTTCATAGCGTCACGCATAAACACGATTTTTGGCTTCTTTATGGTTGCAAGTTAATTCTAAAAATAGGTTCTCGTGCAGATCGAGTTAAGGCCTATGTTGGTGAATGCGCTTGATGATTATAGAAAGTAGCTAATAGTTTGAAAAAAAGTTGGAATACGGAACTAGAGTTTCTTTTGTGCAGAGATTAGAAGTGCGAAACAATATATTACATAACAAAGAGCTGAAACCGTTGATTTAGACCCAGGTGGTGAACAAGTTAGAGGGTGGATCGTAGCGGAGCCTGACAACTTGTTCGTTGATTTTTCGTCCCGCCCCTTAAACCTTGGGAGGGGAAAATTTCGCTGCATATTTAACAAAAAATAAATATAACTCGATATCTCAGCCGCCTTTGTTTAGCTCATTAAAGCACACTTAAAGCGTACGAGCCGAAAATTTGAATAAAATATAATGCAAGAAAATGTAATGTTTTTCCAGTGTTGATACAGAAATAACATTTTATTTCTGCGACAAAACAGAAAGTTTTTCTTTGATTTATGATAAATGAATGTGTTGTGCAAGACTTACATCCGGTCGGATGACAGTGGCATATAAATTGAGAAACCCCCTGTTGAATGAAAAGGAAAGTTATCACTTAATGTATCAGGGAAAACAATTTGTCATGCACGGAATTAGGTCGACGAAATATCACAATGAACCCCATTAATATATTGACATGTTTTCTTGCGATTTTCGTCGAGTTTGTTAGAACACTAAGAACGTTTACTACAGCTGCTTTTATGCATGACAAATGTTTCAGGAAAGAGTGATGGCATCATAAATGGCTGGGAAACATTAAGCAACATAGAAGGAAATTATTGGGAATGAAACCATATATTGTTGTCACAATACCAAATCACAAATTAATGCTATGCGTACAAAAATACATGGTTAACGTAAATGTAAAGCGACATGTTTAATTCCAAAATACAAATTTAGCAACACAAAATGTTAAATTATGTAAAGCACTACAAAATCATCAATTACTTACAATTAGCATTTAAAATCCTCAACGACTTTATAATACGACAAAACGAATGATCTTAACATTCTAATCAGAGTTATGTAATTTATATAATCTGATTCCGAGCGAAATGAATATATGCACTCACGTCGCGTTCGAGTTGGTGACGAAGCAAGAAATAGAAGAAACGTTGCGATTTAGAAGGTAGGTATTTAAACTAGTTGGTATTGTCTTTAAAATTGAAACCTGAGCCCTTATATACGTGGTGAGAGCTGGGGCCACTTAAGTGGTTTCAGTTCTTTTGTAGTACATAAGTGGCCTATGGGCAACAGGAGTTTTTATAGAAATGTGTGCATGGGTGCATGTCACTGCCCACATGAATTTTTAATTATTTGTAAATACAGGAAGAAAATCATAAGATTGTGCAACGTTTTGTTATAACTCTTTCCACCGAAAAACCGGTTTTACATGACAAAAATACAAGCGAATACGTGAAAAGAGCTATAAAAGAAAAATTAAAGAGGTGCACAAGCTTATGATTCGCTTCCTGTATATGTTTTTGCGTCTGAAAATGCATAATTTGATATTGCTGATATACGTATCTGTAATAAATTGTATTTTGAATTGCATCCGCTATTGAAAAAGTGTTGAAATCTGTCTGAAAATCTACAACTTTTAAACTTTTTTGGGCATTGTCAATAAGTCTTGGGTATTGGCATGGGCTGGGTCTAAATATCTTGGACATGGGGTGCAGTGGGCACTAAATTTGGTATGCCAACTCACCTCAAATTACTATCAAAAAAGTGAGGTTCTTGAAGGCTGTTGAGACTTTTTGACTTATATCTCTGCGAAATTAGAAAGGAAAATGCTAAGGTTTTTAATGAAAACTATGAAAGAAATAGATAAATAGATGGAAAAGAAATCACGAAAATATATTTATTGAAAATCTGTTGAGTGGTTCAGGCCTAGGGTCCTTAATGTGTGCCTACCTCACGCTATGCGACCCTTCACGATAGTTGCTGCTTCTTCATTAATGTTCTTTCAATGATAAGACTGTTTTTTGCAGTGCTCTAGAGAAAGTAAATTGATGGGAACTTTATTGTCCATAGAAGTATGGGTCCGAGGCTTTCTTTAGGGCTCATGGTCGTTTTTAGGGTAGGACATAGCCCAAAAATTTGTTTGTATTTTTTTGAAAAAATTTGTTTCTTGAAATTTTTTTTAATTAATATTTTTTTTTTAAATTTCTTTTAATTTTTTTTTTACAAATTTTTCTTTTTGAAGATTATGGGGGCTCAGACGGGTGTTTTACGCAGTTCCTTTGGACGGGGTTTTCAATATTGCTCTTAATTTCAATACAATTTAATGTGGACGTAATTTCATATACTCAAGAGTCATGGCAATATTTATTTAAATTTAATTCTCTAGATTTTGTTTTGCTGGCCACGTAACATCAATTTCTTACTGTTGTATTGCTTGAAAAGGACCAATTGAAAAACGTCAATTTAATGTTGTGATCGTTTATTTCTCTTGCATTCGGTCGGGTTAGTGACCATAATCATGGCTAAATAAACAACATTTCTCAACAATAAATTTCCATTTTTCAGGTACATATTTCATTTTAAACTTACGGTTAATAATCACAATCGCTATTTTTTGTTGGGAAAATAGGAAATTTTCCGTTTTATCGGACGTAAATTGTATATCGTCCGCGTATTACGATTATGGATTATTATTGTTTACAGGTACCACAGCTGGGCTGTCACCTGTCGGATGGTTTGTTACATAATGAAGTGTCGAGTGGTGAGTGTACATTCGGTGGTTTGGAATTTTTCATGATTAGATTATAGAAAACTGGAGAAATATGTGCTGCGTCAGATTTGAAATTTATCGCAGTCGCTCCGTGTAAGATTTGCTTCCTGTATTTTCACGAGGCCTTTTTTCCGTACTTTCTTAATAATTTCCTTCCCTACAAAGTCAAATGTGTGGTGTTGAGGACCCGTGTCAACAACGTGTTTTACTAGTGCTGTTTTGGTGGGATTTTTATGTTTGTTTTTCACGTCATTTTTGTGTGTTATGAACCTGTCACAAAGGCACCATGTGGTCTCTCCAATGTAGAACTTACCACAATTTCGACAACGGACTCTGTATACTACGAAAGACGGTTGGTCTACTGTAAGTTTTTGTTTTAGCTCGGCGAAAATTCCTCCAACCTTTACAGCCGGTCTCGGGGCTATGACGACATTCGTTGCTTTTCTTTTAATGGTTTTGGAGAGGATTTCGGAGATGCTAGAATGTCTTGTGTTATTTTGACGTCTTGAGAGATTTCGTTGGCCGGGAAATTGTTCTTCAACAGAATCTTTCTGATGGCTATTTTATTTTCTTCATGGAATGAAAAATGGCTGAGACTGAAAACCCTTTTTATAAATCCAGTCGCTGTGTTGAGAATCATATTTCTCGGGTGTTTCGAGTAAAAATTGAGCAGATGGTTTGACGCAATCGATTTGTGAAACCATTTGGTTTTTACTCGGCTTCCATTCTTGATATTCGATAGAACCATCATCTTTTTGTTCTCAATAGTAAACTGAACCGATGGGTCAAAAGAGTTCAATTTATCAAGAACTTTTAAGATCAATTGTAACTTTAGGGCTGTCAGGTGGTCGTCAACATATGTAAACCAAAAATCGGGTTTTAGGTTCAGATCTTTGATCGTTGTGTCAACGATGTCATCTACAACTCGTTCGATTATTACGAGTGAAGACCCCATAAACATACCCCGTTTTAGTTTGTAGAATTGTATAACGAAATAGTTAGCTTCACATAGGCAAATTCTTAGCATCTCCATGAAGTTTTCTTGTGACATGTACGTGTGTGGTTCAACCTAGTCGAAGTCCCTGTCGATCATTTTTAAGGCGAGCTCAACTGGGATGTTACCAAAACAGTTCACCACATCGAACGACACCAAAACATTGCCCTCACCAATATTTGTGCGTCGTTGAATTCTTTGGAGTTTTTTATGCTGTATTTGGACTTAAACGATTTTCGTAAGATTGTAGCGAGAAATCGTGCCATCCTATACGCAGAGTTAATGGTTGAAACGATCAGTCTCAAGGGGTGGCCAGCCTTGTGGAACTTAATATGGCCAAAACCCCTCGGTGGTATTGTGCTCCACGTCTTTAGGGTCTCTTTGATTTTATCCGAGATTATGTTTGCTTTCTTGAGTTTGTCAAGAAATTTGTTAACTCTATTCTTTACTGATTGTGTTGAATCCTCGGTAATCGGGATAAACGATCTCAGGTCAGATAAAATCTCCTGCATTTTGTGACGATAATCATTCACCTTGGAAACTATAACCACTCCTCCTTTATCGCTATTGGACACCATCAATTCGGGATGGTCCTTAAAGAACTTCTTTGCTGTCTTGGCCGCTTTTTGTAAATATTTATCAATGCGGTTTAGTTTTTGTTTTTGCCTTGAAAATTTGGTAAATTCTAAACCACCGAATGTACACCCACCACTCGATACTTCATGTAACAAACCTTCCGACAGCCCAGCTGTGGTACCTGTAAACAATAATAATCGTAACACGCGGACGATATACAATTTACGTCCGATAAAACGGAAAATTTCCTTTTTTCCCAACAAAAAATAGCGATTGTGATTATTAACCGTAAGTTTAATAGTAGATTACAGTGGGGGGTGCGGAAGTAAGTCATTACATGAGGGATCAATTTTGTGAAATGAGCCAAACTCAAAAGGGTGTTTTTAAGCAAAAAGCTTTGAAAAATGTTTTTTGACGAGTATAGAGTTTGTATGATCGGGTACCGAGGCAAAAGCTGTTCGAGGTGCTTAGCGAATACGGGATTAATGGAGGTTTATTGGGCGCCATTAAAAGCATCTACTCAGGGAGCAAGGCTGCGGTAAGGATAGATGGTGAAATTAGTGAGGCTTTCGAGGTTAATGAGGGCGTTCGTCAGGGTTGTTGTCTCTCTCCTCTTCTGTTCATAATTTTCATGGACAAAATCATCAAGCAGGCAAATTTGCAGGGGAATGTGGAAATTGGGGATGTAATTATGAAAATCCTGGCCTATGCGGATGATTTAACCCTATTAGCAGATAATGCCGATGATTTGCAGAGGGGGATTGACTGCCTGAATGTAGCATGTGAGGAGTACGGGATGAAGATAAGCGTCGGCAAAACAAAGGTTATGCATGTTGGCAAATTTAGGAAAGACGTAGTGTGCAGTTTAAATGGGGAGCAGTTGGAACAGGTTTCTGAGTTTAAATATTTAGGAGCCATGTTTTCAGAGGATGGCAAGTTAGTTAGGGAATTCGAGGAAAGGAAGAGAATGGGAAATGCGGTGGCCAGTCAGTTGAGGTCTCATGTGTTTAACAGGAAGGAATTAAGTAGTGGCACAAAGTTAGCTATTCACAGATCAATCTTCAGGCCAACAATTTTATATGGTAGTGAAAGTTGGGTGGACTGCGGATACCTTGTGCATGACTTGGAGGTTTCAGATATGAGGGTTCTTAGGAGCATAGCAAAAGTGAATCGGAGGGAACAGTGGGACAATCATATCAGGAACGACGACATCAGAGAAAATTTAGGGGTTAGGTCAGTGGAGGAGGCGGCAAGGGTTAGTCGTCTGAGATGGTACGGGCACGTTCAAAGGATGGGTAATAGTAGGCTCCCAAAGAGGATATTGAATGCACAGGTCCCGGGTGTACGTCCTAGGGGTAGGCCAAGGAGAAGGTTCATAGACTCAATTAAATCAGATTTAGAAGTTAGGGGGCTTTCACTGGGCGAGCAAACCATCTCCTTGGCAGAGGATAGAAGGGTATGGAGGGGGGTGGTCAATGACCACCGGGTTGCGGCTTAAAGACCCCACACCGGAAGGTATAAACGGTCTATAAAGTTTGATGATGATGATAGAGTTTGTATCCCGAGCCGAAGGCGAGGTATACAACTGCATGAGTCAAAAAACAGTTTTTAAAGCGAATTGCTTAAAAATACACGAATGAGTTTGCGAGCACTCCCCACTGTATGCTATTTTATTCGATGTCCCATCTCAAAACGCGTCATTACATGCAGACATACATGTAATGAGAAGTTTTCCTAACATACATGTAATGAATAATTTCCGTGGGGTGCACGACGGGTAAGAAATAAATTTAATTCGAGTCGTTTTGTTCTATTTGCGACATCTACTCTGATGCGCACGGATCTCTTGCATATAGAAGTTTCGTCTTTGGTCACCTTCTTACTTTCGACAGACATAATTTCAATAGATTTCCAACCGGTGAGGATATACACAGTATTTTATGATCACCTTCTAGAGCAAAAATTTTCAGGTGAAATCACCACGCAAATGCGACACAAAGAAATAATTTCGTTAGTTGGATGCAAAGTTTTATGAAAAGAGCGCAGTGTTTTCGACATTGCTATACTAATTTAGATTTAGAGTCACTTTGTTGAAAAGTGATTAACCAACTAACGAGTTATCGGGATGATTTTGTAATTGATGTAATTTCATTGGTAAGCCTAGTGTTATATGGTAATGTACACTGAATATTGATATTTGCATATAGTGAAAACGACTTACTAAACTTTGCCAGGAATTGGCAAAATGCTAACGGCTAACAAATTACAAAGTATTTGCCTGCCACACGCTAAAGTAATCAACATATTGCTGACTCAATACTTCAAACTATTAACCATTTATTACTTTCAAATCTGCGATGCGGAGCTACATACATCATATACCATGGGTGAAATTAAAATAAATTTGCCACACAAATCCATGAATAATATCTGCTCGTAAATATTGCAATAAAAAATTTGTTATCGCGTATTTACATATATTACACATGATATTTGAAACCCTATACTTTTGAACGGCGTGGCGGTGGGATACCGACTAAAGTTACGATGAATATAACTTATTTTGGGTATAACATAAAACCCTAATAACAGACTGGGGTACCACCAGTGTTACACAGATTTAAGTCACTTCCACATTTTCTTCTTCAAAGTTGTTTATTTTACTTTCTGAATTTTTTATAGGCACACAAAGGTCGTCATAATATTGTGTACAATATGATAGCGTGAAGGGTATTACGAGTACAAAAGCAAAAAATAAAATTATATTATGGTTATTCCCCAATAACCCTCCTACATAAATCGCATAAACTACAAGTTAGCTGTTATTCGCTTATGGGCTTAGTGAGAGCTAGTAGAAAAGTCCTTCGAATTCAAACGAAATTTCTCATGTCTAATGAAGAAAAACGCGTTTCCTTCCCGTTTAGCAACTTTCAGTGGAGTTACAAACATCATCATACACTTTACCTACACACTCTCTAGTCGCTTCAATAACTGTTCATGATGTTAAAGTCAAAGCTTGTTACATAGAAGCTAATAAAAAAAATATGGCAACCATTCAAAGTTTGGCTTCTAAGCAAATACAAACTTTTTCAGTTATGTAAACCTAGTGGAAAGAAAGCAGACTTAAATTGCATATGAAAACGGAATAAAAAGTTGACTTTAAACGACCTTAGTAAGTGACGTTTAGCACATTATTATTCATGGGGCTTATGTTTGTGGTTCAACTTGTCGTTAACATAACTTTTGGAGCAATGTACAATAAACTTTCCTTTCAAAGGGTAATTCACAAACTATAGATTAGATTCCTTGAGGTCACTCTCGATGTGTCTGCACTTTTCAATTATGTGATATTTGTACTGATTGCTAGCTTTTATTCACGAAGGAAATGACATTATAACACTGTATTCTTTCATTCCAGGTAGATTAGAAATCCTATCCTGTTGATTAGGGGAAATCCTTTAGAATGTGGGAAAATTTCTTAAAAATTTTCAGTCTTCGAAAATAGTAATTTTTGAAAACTAGTGTCAAACGCAAACAAAATTTTGTCTGCCCCTCAGTTCGTATGTCAACACGATATGCTTGAGCTAACTCAACCGATTTTCAAAAACATTTTATTTCCTGAAAGGTCATCGAAAAATGTTTTATGGGATTGAATCTGGGTACTGTCGAGCCAAGGGCCACCGAGCTAAGGCCGTTAAGGTGGTTTTTAGTCTTTTGTACATAACTCGAGTAATTCTTGAGCCCTTGGACTTAGGCAGGGCCTTAAAACTGAGTCTCTACTAGAGCCCAACGTGTTTTTCTACATAATTCGGGTAAATCTTACACTTACAAAAATATGTTTTTGCATCAAATAGAATTTTGTACTTCTGCGCAGCTTTTTAACACTGCAAAAACTTGCGTAGAAGTATGTATAAAATTCTATTTGATGCAAAAATATATTTCCGTAAGTGTATCCGATTTTCAAAACATTTTTGTTTTCTGAAAGATAATTGAAAAACTGATTACGTAATTGAATTCTGGCAAAATCTTTTGAAAATTTTCGAAGTTACGATCGAAAAAGTGGTGAAACTTTGTGACTTATATCTCTGCGAAATTAGCACTGAAATCGCTCTTCAAGGTTATGAATGAAAGATATGGACTTCCAGAAATCGTTAGAAAAGGTTAATGATTGGTGGAGTGATTCGGGCTGTAGGGTCCTTAGTGTAAGCCAAACTCACGCTACTCGACACTACACGATGGTTGGTGATTTTTCATGAATATGGGTTACTAATGTTCCGCAGGAGAATAATTCAGTAATTTTCAATTTACTTCTGAGTCCCACTCAACGATATCAAATTATCAGATAAAAGAAAAAAGATGGTTCTAAGCATTAATTGCTTTGAGCGTAAACTTAAAAATGAAATGTTAAGCAAATATAAGCCTCAAATTCCGCAAATCTTAATTAAAATTATAAATCATGAAAACCGTGAGGAAATTGAGACGAAATATGGTTAATGGCATCAAAGTTTTCAGCTGTCTCACGAAGTGAGATTGCAATTTGGTTTTTTATTTCTGAATAAATAATGATAATAAGCGGAAATATGAAACGGTGCGTGATGAAGAAAAATGGAAAGTGTCCTTTGAACGATTTAATTGCTGTTTCCATGACACCATTAATCCTTTGAATGATCTTAAAACCTCAGTTAGTTATTTTAATTTCTTTTAATCTCTTGCAAGATTTTGTATCCACGGAAAGAGTAAATCAAAATTCGAAATGAAAATCGTTGAATACATTCATTAGAAATTGACCATATGCACAAAAGAAAAGGATATCATTTTTCCAAATACGTCATTTCGATTTCGATTTCATCTCATTGTCAGATTATTTTATTTATTTTAAAAGACAACAAGTAAACATTTTTGCATTTTTCTACAGGTTCTACAACAAAACACATTCCCAAAACTGGAAGGATTTTATTGCTCTTTTCTAGTTTGAAGCCGAAGCGTTTGGAGCAACCAATGCAATATGACCATAATATAGTTATTTTCATGACAAGGGGAGAAAATAGAAAATGGCTTAACAAGGGTGACGTCTGTGGCCAAAGCAGAGAACATTGCAACGAGAGTAAAGTTTGTGGCACAAGCAGAGAAAATTGCGACGAGAGTGAAGTTTGTGGCCAGAGCGTAGCGAGAGCCGCAATTCACTCGAGTTGCAATTTTCTCTGCGAGGGCCACAAATTTTACTCAAGTTCCAATCCAAAATTTGGTAAAATTTTACTTTAGGTTTTGGGGCAGGTGTGGGGTGGTTCCCAGATGACAAGAATTTAGGCGCGGCAACCACTCCCAGGGTCGCCCCGACAACCGAATTCTTTTTTCTTTTACAGGCATTTTCATAGTAAAATGTTTTTTTTTCGCTGTAGATTGATGATAGCAGGCCCTCTGATAAAAATGCAACAAGTAATGTTTCTCAATGATGACGTCCGCTAGTTTGGACAACGACTTCTCAATCAATCAGAGATTCAATTCCGCACCAGACTAATTTTTGTGACATTTCATGCGCGTGGCGACTCTCCGCTCGGGATACTCGCGCCTGCTGCACGTTTTCCACACCTTTACTTATGCGTACCGGCCACGCATGCAACGCCGCTTTGGGGTAAGAAGTCGTATTATTTGGGAGTAACCCGGGAGGCCAATAGTCACTTCGTAAATAATAATAATTTGTTTTATCGTAGCCATTTTGTACAAGGAAAATAAATTTTTTTTTTTCGTTTAAGTTGCTTTATTTAACAAAACATAAGAATATCATAAACATTACATTGAGCCAGTAGCCCATCAGGCTTTGTCAGGCAATTAACTATGAAGACACTTAACTAAGAATCTTAAACCAGTTAGGAGAAGGAAAAATAAAAATAAAAACCAAACTAACATCATAAATAAATTAAGACAAAATTTCCTTCACTGGTTCACTGGTAAGGAAAATAAAGTTCAAAGAAGAAGGCAGACGGAGCTCCACGGAGGGATTCTGTCGCACCTTGATTCTTGTTGTACTGTCATCGCGGCGTTTCCAGAAAAAAAATTTAACTATGAAAATGATGACAAAAATAATAAAACTTTGGAGGTCCAAGTACCCCGGAGGGTTTAGAGCGCCCAATTCTTTTTGCTTTGTCATCAGTTAACCTTAACTGGACCCATGCGCCGGCGCCAGCCGCGCCGATCGCGACCGAAAATTTTTGCCGATCGCGCCCCCGCCGAATAAAAAAAAAACGTGCCGCCGCCACCAGCCGCCGCTTATATTTTTGGACATTTTTCGTCGCAAACTACAAAAAATTTCAAAATTAAAGTGGTAACAAAAATGTTCGTTTATGTAATCTTTTCTTTTGATTTGAAAATGAGCTTTTTTATATGAAATTTTTTTTTTGTTTTTGAATCGGAGTAGCTCAAAAATTATTTTTGGTTTTAATTGCCAATCTTTTCTCTAAAACAATGAATATTTACACTTTCTTTTGAACTATAGGAAATGATTAAAAAACTTCAAGTAGAGTGTTTAAATTTAGACACGGTTCACTTTTGCAACTTGCAACTGGGGTAAAATGACAGCTGATTAAGAACAACAGAGATGACTCTTGTTTGCTTTTACTAACAGTTATCAGTTTCGCGTAGTTGCAAGTTCAAAAGTAAACTGTATAGTGAGGGCGAGTTGACCAAAAAGCCCGTGTCGCTCATATTTTGGGTTAAAAGCGATTGAATTGATGATCATTGTAGAGAGGTAGAAGACAAAGTTATTTCACCATGTTGGCATGCTGAGAAGGGCTGGTATTGGTCAGAGGAGCCGCCGTTGCTTCAATTACGTCAAAAAAAATATCATGAATTCAACGCACTAAGTTTCACATTGATACTAGACTGCCTTCTTGAGGTAAGTTCGCTTAAATGTAGATGGCAGCAGCAGCCTGTTGTCAATATGAAATTTAGTGCGTTGTAAAGCATTTGTCAATGCCGTCACGGTGATTTGCTTCAACTCTTGACACCAGGCTGCCTTCGTTTTCATGGTTCAAGGTCACATAGAGGGCAGATATTGATTTGAATTGAAAAATATAATAGGGCGCAGCACCAAAATATATAATCATCTAGTGCAAAATGTTAATTTTTTTAATATTTATTGGCGAAAATAATTTATCGTACATTGTTAAAATTGGCGAAAATAATTTTGGGGCGATAATATAGTTCCCCAGTGGCGCTGTTATTCAAGGTAAGGGCCATCTATATACAAAAGTAGGCATAAGTATTTTTCATATTTTTCTCATATCAAGAAAGGTTCAAACAATTCTTTGCATTTTTCCCGATGAAATTGGAGCCAACAAAAGCCGCCGATAAAAAAATTGACGCGCGCTGAAGTCAGCCGCCGGTTAAAATCCTCAGCCGATGTAAGCCGTCACCGACAGCTTAAAAAATTTTAGGCGCAGCCGCCGAAAAAAGTGGACCGGCGCACGGGTCACCTTAACTATCAATCTACAAAAAAAAAAAAAACAATTTACCATAAAATTGTCAAAGGAAGAAAAATTTGAGATGGCAGAGCTTCAGGGTATGTGTCTTCCGCGGGAGGTGTAGACGAACAGACGAAACAATTCTCTATGTTCCTACAGTGTCAAAATGAATCGAGATTTGTAACCTAAAGTAAAATTTAGCCAATTTTTTTAGAATTCTGATTTTCAGAAATTTAAATTTTGTTAAAAAATCCAGAACTTAAGAATTCTTCCAAAAAATAAAAATCCATGAAAGCAATAATTATACAGTGAATAAATGTTTAAGACCAGCAATTTTCCGTCTTTATTAATTTGGTAGAGAAACCATAAAAATAAACTTAAATTTTAAGACAAACAAATTTACATTTTTGCATTCTTGCACACAGCCTCGTTCGTCGAGGGGATTTGGCTCTACCTGTGTTCGAAAATGCCCGTTCTTCGGATGTTTCGGACGCTCGAATGGCCAGAATTTTCCGAACCACTTTTTGCAACATTCGGAAGTCCATCTTGCCAAAATTTCAGCACATATCGAATTTGTATGAAATTCGTATGAAGTCGTTCATATTATATCGCAAAGTGTGTAGCCAGTTGCCACCACGTTCAATTTTTTCCGCAAGAATTTGGATTACGTAATAAGACAAAACTATTAGGTACTTTGGAAATTGACATAAAATAAATATCTCGACTTCAACCAGGTTGTCGAATTGAAACCCGCCAAAACCCAACCCACAGTGTCGCCACAAGGTTTTTGGCGCCCTAGGCACTCTTTCGGCGTCCTTTTGTGTTACCGATTTTAACTAAAAACTGTACATTTTTAGAGACTCTTACACGACGGCCACATTCTTTTTCGCGATTTTATTTATTTGCAAATATATTGTCGTGTCTGTTTCACTCTTTTGGAATGTTACATAAGATTATCTCACTCACTCGTTCGTGAGTGACGCATTCAGAAAGCCTTTGTTAGTACTGCTTATTTGACAGGGATGGTAACATCCTCGAAGTTAACGGTTCGCATCGCGTAATGTTTGTGTGAAAGCTCAACTTGATAAAAATAAATTTTTTTTGACAAGTTGAGCTTTCACACAAACCTTACGCGATGCGATTCGCGATTGGCGAATATCTCAGCCAATTTCCATCCGATTTTAATGCGTCGGGGCTCGTTTTAAGGCTTCTATGACGTATCTTTATAAATAATTTTAAGGGGAAGGGGGTAGGGGGAAAAATTTCAAAAGTTCGCCTAAATAGTTCCTGGTCCACAAAAGGTTTTGTTGGAAGGTTTTTTTGGGGGGGGGGTGATATAGAAATTTGTCTTTGTTTTGTTTGTTCCTTTGTGTCCTTGTTTTGTTCCTTTCTGTCATACCCATAAAACCTTTTCATATTTTTGAGTAGCTTTATTCTACTCTGCATTTATATTAAACTCTCGGGATTTCCGCTTTTCCAAAACTCAAAAGCTCAAAGAAAACAAGGTTACGCGTGCTTTAATTAATTTCCACCTACATGCGACATTTTATATGAAATCAATTTTATATTACAAACAACTATAGGTAATTGAGATCTTGAGTGTGGTACAATTGCCATCGATAAAAGCGTAATTAATGTTATGAATGAACCATGTCAAGCATGTATTTGAATTTGAAGTACTAATATAATTCATGGTTTGACAGGCAAATGATTTTCCCTTGCGTCACAGATTATTCAATAAAAGGCACTCTACATTTTCATAACTCGCGCAGCAAATAGTTTTATGTTGGAAGAGCAAATATCAACAATTATCTGTAGTAGTTTCCATTCTTTGAAAATTTATAACAATTTAATGAACCTCGACTATTTGATGTCGCAGTGCGATGTCTCTCGTCCATCGTGATTTCAAAGAACAGTAGAGAAAACAGGGATGATGCATAGAAAAGTAACTTATTAGTTTTAGTAGTTATCTATGACCTGTTCTATGACTAGGATAATTTCGACTTGAAATCACACAAAATCTATTAAAATTAGATGCAAAGTGCTTCGTATACGCAACACCTAAGTGTCACGCGAAAATCGACGTTTTTCAGATCTCTTGCAAAAAATCACGGCGGAAAAAATCGCAGGAACACTAGTTATGTTCATGAAATAGTCATTTTCATGCTTGCTTAGAGAACCGAAAGTATTTTCTGTATTTTCTCAAAGCACGAAAAACCCAATACATCACGCGAAAACGAGTAGGCCTTGTGATGTAAATGACTATTGCATCACAAGGCCTACTCGTTTTCGCGTGATGTATTGAGTTTTTCATGCTTGCTAAGAGAACCGAAAGTACTTTGGGATCCTCGTAAGAGGACCGAAAATACTTTCGGTTCCCTAAGCTCTTTGCTCTTCATACACACAGAAAAATCTCAGGTTTACCCAAACTATATCCAGGGCAAATATGGAAAATTGTCCATTCATAATTGCATTAAACATAACATGTTTGCGATAACCATGGTTGCCATGGTTATTTAGTTACTGCATTCATGTTATGTAAATTTTTCATAATTGGCCCGATAAACATGAGATTTTTCTGTGCGCACACATGAGAGCGACCGATCACAATCAGTCACTTCAATAAAGAATCTCAAAATTCGTTTTTTATGCTTGCTTAGAGAACCGAAAGTACATTGAGGTCCTCGTAAGACTCGTACTTTCGGTTCTCTTAGCAAGCATGAACAACTCAATACATCACGCGAAAACGAGTAGACCTTGTAATGTAAATGACTATTTGCTTTGTGTGAATACCTTCTAAAGGTACATAGAACATTTGTCGACCGTTGTCACAGTTATTGTAATCCTTGTTAAGCCTGTCATTAATTTCCTTCGAGTCGAAACTTGTATGTTACAAAAGCACGCATGAATTGTCACAAGTGGAATATTTTATACTTCTGTTCATCTATATCCCATTTTAAAGAATAAAATAAAATCCTAATTTCTTGGGATTTCATTCAAGATTGCAATCGACCTAAGAGGAAGCTGTACCTTTCAGCGATGAGATTCGTTAGAGTACTTTTTGAGAAAAATTTGTTTAATGCGATAGATATGCGAAACTTAAAAGCTTTATTTCTAAAACTTAATAAAGAGAAAGTTGTTGGAAAAATGGTTTAGCGTAGGCTGTGGATGTATTTGCATCAATAACATATTAGGTATAGACTGGCAGTCTTTGACAAAAATTTACACAAATTGAAGCAAACATCAAATGCGAAATGTTTAGTAGTGTTTGTAAATTTAGGTGGATTACTTAAACATTAGGTGGATTATGTATTTTCAGCAAAACAAATCTGCGTGAATTGTGTATGTGTTGGTGTGCAATTTACATACTACACACAATTACGTATTTTCATTTTTGCTTCAGCTTATGGTTACGTAAACCCGGTCTATATTTATTTCTGTTTAATTTTAAAATATTTATTAAAACATAAGGCTCTGTTCATTTCATACTTTTTTTTTGCTTTGTGTAAATAATGTTTTCTTCCCGGCATTCAAAATCGATTTCCCAAAATTTCTCGCTATCTAGTGCATTAATAATTACCTCACTTCCCATGTCCCTAACTGTCGGTATAGACATAAAAATGCATGATATCATTTTGTGCATTACAAACTAGTAGGTATATTTTTCATGGAACATGTATAGGAATATAAACCGCGAGTAGAGCAAGCGAAAATTTTTGTGATTTCGAAGTCAAACCAGTAAGGAGAAGTAAAAAAGTGCGACCGTAGCGATTGAAAAACTTTTAGATTATGAACTCATGAATCTTTGAGATTTCGAACTCCAACACAGTGTGGTGAAGGCCCTTCGCGTTTCTGAATCATTTCTCGTTTTTCAATAATTTCCTGTTTTACAGAAAATTTCCCACTTCTAAATCATTTCCCGCTTTTCAGCCATTTGCCGTTTGCAAGGAAAACTGCTTCTTCCTTGTCTTGCTTTTCTCTTAATTGTTATTTTTTCCTGACAATTTTTTCTTCCCGTTCAAATGGATTTCCCGGGATCCGATCTTTTGGCCGAAAAACATTCCGGTATGCGAGATACCAAGATACTATTTGCACGCATGGTCAGAAAATGATGTTCCGATACAGTTTCCAGGTTACTTGTTCTACGATGCAGTGAACTGACCATATTGGTGTCGCTACTGAGAAAGCACCAAGAAGTGTTCGATTGAACGATCATTCTCCACATTCATAAGTTTTTTTGTGTACAAACGACAAATACAATTCAAGCTACGGTCCTAGAGACTAAGCAGTGCACGGGTGCTTCGGCAAAACTGTGATAGAATTTTTTACTCAATTCAAATTAGATAAAGCTAAGTTAAAAGAACTCTCAGAGCTGATTTCAGTTAAGACGATCCAGATAATTAATCAATATATTTATAACTAATTTAGGTTACGACAATGAATCTAAATTCGGCTTTATGTTTTTGTATTAATGATTGTCTTTAAAGATAAATGGATACTGTGTATTAGTGCAACCTTTGTTACGAGGGCAGTTCCTTTATTTGCTTAATAAATGTTTTCTTCTTCTTCATGGATATAACGTAGAATTTCTTGAAAGAGACTGGGGAGGACGAAAAGGGCGTTGGTGGACGTCAATGGAAGTCCGGTGCACGTTTCCTCCATCATTATTAGTTATTTGGATCACAAGGGACGAAAAGTAAAAATTTCGACCGTGTGCGAGAGTTGCTGCCCGCGCCGAAGGCAAGGGCTGCAATCGCACAGGTTGAAATTTTTACGCCGTCCCTTGTGATTAACGTAATTTTTCATTATAACAACTACGAATATTGTCATTTTCGCTTCCCAAACTAATAGAAAAACAAAAGCAAATATAAATGTGAAAACATTTCAACAGTTATAAATTAGTCAGCATCAAACAAGTCATCTAACTTTATAGACCATTAGTACCTTTCGGTGTGAAGTTTTTCTGTAGAAACCCCAGAATGGTGAGCTATCGTCCTCCATGCCCTTCCATCGCCCGCCATCGTACGATACAACTCTTTGCGTATTACTTTTACTCGAACTTTTACTATGAACGTTTAAGCTCTTATTTGAATTATTTTGTCATTGACATGACGCTCAGATATTAACACGTCTAGAACAGTTGTGTTATGGAGATAATTAGAAGAGATCAACATTTCGGCATCTAGTGTAAATCTTCAGTCAAGTCATGCGACTTTATGCTGATGTTCGTGATGGATAAAGTGTTGACGTATCTATTTGTCTCGGTTAGAGTTATTGATTGGACCGAAATGATTACTGCTGCCAAAATGTTGGTTTTCTAATGAGCTCCATAACGCAACTGCTCTAGATGCGTTAATGTCTAAGCATCATGTCTGTGACAAAATAATTCAAATAAGAGTTTATACGTTCATAGTAAAAGTAATATGTAATGAATAGCATCGAACGATTGATTCCAAGTTTGTGGCCTTTAATCCGTAGAGATTTGCAAAGTATCGAATGACTTTCCACAGTTGGGCTTACTCAACAAAAAATTCTCTGAATTGCCAAGGAGATGGCTTGTTCACTCATGTACTTCCAAATGCTTTTCGGTAGCCCATTATTACCCATTCTAAAAAATCATATCGTTTCTGAATTGTTGTTCTTATAAACAAAAATTTCTGCGATATGCCTCTAAGAATTATCATTTTGGAATAAATTCAATTGAAAGTGTACTTTGAAATAGTCCTTTCAATTAGATATTAAAAGCTATAAATGTTTCTGCAGTTTTTCTAACTGAAACTCACATCCTTATTTCGTAAATAGTCAAAGCAGCGACGCATACGCTTCGATCAAAGTTAGCTCAAATTAAATTGAATTTAGGAATTTAGAGAACCGAAAAAAAGTATTTTCGGTTCTCTGTTATTTTCGGCTCCCATTTAGAGAACCGAAAATATTTTCGGATCCCTTACCAATCAAAAGTTGAATTTTTTCATTTTCGGTTGTCATTTGGGAAACGAAAATGACAATATTCGTAGTTGGTGTAATGAAATAGTTATTTGGATCACAAGGGACGAAAGTGAAAATTTCAACCGTGTGCGAAATTTGCAGCCCGCGCCGAAGGCAAGGGCGGCAATCGCACAGGTTGAAATTTTTTACGTCGTCACATGTGATTCACACAACTTTTCATTACAACGAATACGAATCTTGTAATTTTCGAATCCCAAATAGACGCGAAAATTAAAAAATGCAACTCGAAACGAAGGCTTACTCATTAATCAATTCAACTAAGGTCAATAATTTATTCATTGGAATTGTTATGATTTAAACATCACTGCAGTAATAGCAGCAACAGCATGTAGAAATTAAAAATATGATGTTTTTCATGCCGGGCGCCTAAATTACAAGAAAAATTCTGTAATTTATGCCCAATTCATGAAAAGTTGTATGTGCATTGTGCACCTGCTTAGTTCGCGAAATTGCCTAAAATCAATCGTCCATAGCATGTACACAAATAACCATTGTGATTCTCATGCGAAATGATCCACATCCAAAACTCATGATACACATCCAAAACTAAGTGATTCACATAACAAGAACTACGAGAATATTGCAGTTTTTCCTTACAAAACTAGAAAGACAAAACTAATTTAAAAAAAAAAAACATTTCCTTCTTCAACAATATCATGTTTAATTCCGCATAAAAAATCTTGGTAGCACCGGCGCACAGATTTGTTACACTTTGATCGAAGTAAACTCAATGAAGTGTCGAAGTTTTTTTGTTGTGTCAGTTATTTTCGCACCTCTGTTTAGAGGACCGAAAAAATTTTCGTCCCTCTGTTTATTTTCGCACCTTTGTTTAGAGGGCCGAAAATACTTTCGCTTCCCATAGCATTCTAAGGCCTACTGAGAGTTGCATTTTTTAATTTTCGCGTCTCATTTGGGAAGAGAAATATGCAAGTTTCGTATTCGATGTAATGAAAATGTTATTTCAGGCTCTGCAACAAAGGCTGATATCGGCATATCACGATCGCTTCAGTACACCTATGTCTAGTTTCCCTTGTTTCCCACTCGTTCTTCACTCACTGTTGCATCAAAATAGTTTCTTTGTCAGCAATTCAATGCTTTCGCAACAATCCTACAATTAAAATAAACCAATTGCCATAAATCAGCACCGAAAACGTACAACAAAAAAAAAAATTAAATCATTCCATGTATTCGAAAAGATGGAGTAAAGTTTATTTTCGGTCTTTGTTTGAAATTGGAAAATATAAAATGTTGTTTATTTAAAAATGAATAAAACAAGCAAATGAAAATACTTTTAGCAAGTGTTTTCTTAAAGCTCAATGTGAATAGAAAAACGTTCCAATCAGACGTTATGAACAACACTTAATTTTATTTTCTTTCTTTTTTTTGTGGATTTCAGAATATAAAAGAAGAATGAGTTTCTTAAGATATCAAAAACACTTATGCGTCTGTCTATGGAGCTACGTGAGAATTCAAATTTAACATTGACTTTGACAGTGATGTGGAACATATTTCTCCTTTCGATACTTCGACGTAACTTTGTTCGATAATGTTTGTTTTCGGTAAATAACTTTAAATTATACGATCGTATTGAAGAGGTTAGATAAAAGAAATATTTGATTTCATTATTTAAACACAAAAAGTAATAAATTTTTTGTATGGAAATTCAACTTCCGGAGGATAGACTTACGTACGTATTATGCGTTCCCCGACGTTTTTGAGAATTAAAAAAGGAAAATATAATTAATTGTGGCCAAAGTTGTTGATGGTAAAATTTATTTTGGTAAATTAGGGTTAAAAAGAAAACATCGGTTTTGTTGCGGTTAGTTGTTAGTGTTATGTTGCAAATCCGGATAGAAAAAGCAATTTCAAAACAAACAAACACGAAGCATCCACCTTTACCAAGATTTTAACAATATTTTGTACCTCTGAAGATTAATGTGATAATATCAACCTTTTCATGCAAGCTAACACCAAGGTGAACACGTAAAAGGCTCTCCGAGATTATAAGTATTAGTGATAGCAGCGGGTCGAAATTGTGTAAATGTGAAAATATGTGGAATCAATTATAAGAAAAATTGGTAATTATTTCGTGTACTCTTTTTTGGCAGTGTTACTACTTTTCACTGTCTGCAGCTAGCACGCCACTATTTCAATAATTTTGTACTCTGTGCTCTCTTTCTTCCAAAAATACTAAATTTTATATTAAACTCGTTTAAACGATAAAAAATGTTCGCTGCGCGGCAAACAAAACTGTTGGAATCGTTGTACGTTTTTAAATGGATTTTAATGCTTCGAAATGCTATAATTTGAACGATGATTCAAAATCTTGTTATCCAATATTGACGGTATAAGTCTCCCGTGGCTCACCATCTCACTAATTCAAACATATTTGTGTATATAAATTTATGTAAGACAGTTTCCCTCGAGTTTGTCGAGTTGAAATTTTTTCTACGTCGTACCTATTGTATTGTGAAGGAACCTTTTGATGGACATGGACAAACAATTAGGAACAACGATTGTCTTCAAAAATCAAGAAAATTTGTTTGGTCAGAGTTTATTTTAGCCAAGGATTTTTTGTAGTTTTATTCTCTTTAATTTGTACTCTTTTCTTGCACTGACAACCGTACTCTTTGTAACTCTTTTTCAAATTAAAAATGTACTCTCTTTGTGAATTTTGATCTGGTAACGCAATCTATTCGTAGGTCATTTTTGACACCACTATAAAAACAAATAATAATACCGTCATACAAATGACGAAATCGCATTGTTACGAAAAATGTCATTCAATACACGTGTCGTATGATGGTTTTTTATCGCACTCAATGTCTATCGACCTCGGCTTCGCCTCGGGTCGAGATCTGAGATCTATTGTGATAAAATAGTCCCATACAACACTAGTATCAAAAATTACTATTTACGCAACCCAACAGCATTTTATTCTATCGAACAGTATTTTATACAAAGCGATGGTATGTAAGTATATTCAGCACGGTACTTTTTTTACAGCATTTAATGCAAGCGAATTCGGTTGCATTG
>CM055404.1:151535179-151555218 GCA_029228625.1 Pseudolycoriella hygida | reverse complement strand
CTTATTTTAAAATTATATATTACATTCTATTCTGTTACAAGTGTGAGTGACCGCGAGGTCATTACGACAGGTTCGGTTTTGATTCTCTCAATTGTACACTAGACTTGATACTATTTCTATTTTTCACACTTCTTATTCACAGTCGATATGTTTTTACGATGCTATCGCAGGAGAGTTTGGCTAGCCAACAGTTCCGGCGACCGGGTGATGACATTTTGGTCTGCTAGGGACCTCACGAACCCTTTCTTTGTTCTGGGCGTCATCTTTCGCGTCTATTTCGATGAATGTCGTGTCATCTATGGTACAGCATCGGGACCACTCTTGATGACCTTTCGTTTTGTGCGTTGCTAGTGTGAGTGAAATTTAAACGAAGCTTGGGTGGACTTGGGGACGTTCCTGAAATAAACTTTTGAAGGAAAAAAACCATTCGTTACCGGGGATCGAACTCGGGTATTCTTGGTGGAAAGCAAGCGCGTCACCGCTAAGCCACCACGTCATACGCCATTTACAATAGAAATATTTGATTGTATTACGTCACTAAATTGATCTATATAAAAAGATTCTGAAATTATTTTGCATAACTTCCTTGGTGGCAAATTTCTGTTTAATAGTAGATTATGCTATTTTATCTATCGAGAACAGATACATCGAGATAAACAAATTTGCCGTAGAGTGATAAGTTCGAGATTTTCGTTCTAGAATGATAAAATAAAAATAATTTGAAAACAAATTTTAAAAATGATGGATCTCTATTATCAATTCACCTCTTTTTTCCGTGTAAGTGTAGGTATTTTTTTTTTTATTTCTAATGCAACGTACAATGATATACAATACACTCACGGAAATATATTTTTGCATTAATAGAATTTTGTACTTCTGCGCAACTTTTAAACACTGCAAAAACCTGCGCAGAAGTACAAAATTCCATTTGATGCAAAAATATATTTCCGTAATTGTAATGTAAATAATATTACTGAATATTGCGGACATGCCAATACAGCTCAGCGAAAATTTCTTCTTCAATCGGTGATTTCTTTTGAATATATTTTTTTACATTGTTTAACTGTTGACATTCTAATATGTGATTCGATGTTTGATCTTCTGTTCTGCAGAAAATGCATTTTGGTGATGAGACAACTCCAATTCGAGCTAAATGTTTATATAAACATAACCAAAGACCCGTACGTATAAGAATAGTTGTGGCAAACAGAATACATGTGGCAAAGAGACTCGAACGTATCTAAATATCCAAATAAGCAAACAATCCAACGTTTTCTGTTTTTTTATAACTGTAAGAATTTCAAAGATCCATAGAAATTACCCAAGGTAATGTCAAAGGCCCTACCGAAGTACGTCTCAGACCATTCAAATCTAGAAAAGCTTATATCCAAGGACTAAGTAATTTTCCACTAAAACCCTGAAACACGTGTTCTCTAAAATTTTATTCTCTACAACTTTGTCTTTGGAAGCAACTTTCTATCTCTCATATTTCTGGAGATTCGGGTCATCCTTCCCAATTATGGACGTGGCCATATGCCAGATTTGGGCCATATTTTCCCAAAACCCTGAAACATGTGTTCGCTCAAATTTAATTCTCTACAACTTCGCCTTTAGAACCAACTTTCTAACTCTCATAGTTCTGAAGATCTGGGTCATCCTGCCCAATTATGGAAGAGGCCATATACTAGTATTGGGCCATATTTTCCCAAAACTCTAAAACACGTGTTCGCCTTAATTTAATTCTCTACAACTTTGCCGTAAAGACCTCACACCGAAAGGTACAAACGGTCTATAAAGTGTGATGATGATGATGATGATGACAACTTTGCCGTTGACAGTAACTCCATATTGCATAGTTAAGGAAATATAGACGAAAAACTGTTTTCGTATATGGCCAAGTATCTCAATTTCGTCCATTCCATTGGTCCCAGTGCCCAGACCCCTGTACCGATTCCCAAAAAAAAATTTTTCCAGTTTTGTGACATGAGGAATTTCCGTGCTATACTTGCTGAGATATTTGCGAAAAAGCTTCACCGACCTTCGAAAAACCATGTTTTTGATCACTTCCTCGACCATATCTCCGGAACCACTTGATCGATTTTGCTCATCTTCGAACTTGAATCATGGGAGGCATGTGCCTTTTAGGGAAAAAAAAGTTTAGGCTGATCCATTGAGCCGTTTGGAAAAAAAAAGTGGAGACGGACAGACGGACATTTTTTTTATTGCTGATTCGTAATCTCTAGACGATAATAGATGCATCCCCCCCCTCCCACCTCGATCTACCCCATGTTACAATAAAATTGTTTGTAGTAAACGTATAGGACCTTTGTACTTCGTACGGGTCCAACAAGTCATGTCCGGTTAATCGTCTGAAGTTTGCTACGTAGATATTCCGTATTGTGGATGTAACAGATTTACGATTTATGTTACACCATGATTTATTTTCGGATATTGGTAGGTAGTAATTGTTAAGTTCTTCTGCAAGTTTCCGTTCAATAATTTTCTTAGCTTCAAAGAATTTTCTGTTATTTCGATGTTTGCCTTTCTTTGACGTGAATCTTCTGGTTTTAGTTGGATAATTCAAAGCATGTTTTTCGTAAATTGATTTGATTTTCTGAATAAATGAAGGTCTTGAGATTAGGCATTGTTCAGTTTTTGGATAAACGTAATTCTTTGTAAGCGTTCGAACATTTTCATTGCAGCTTCTTCGGAAGCAAATTTGATATGTTTAATGGCAGAAAACATTTCCATAGCAGCGATTAGTGTTGATTTTACTCCACCACTTGATACAGCTCCTTGTTGTAGGCCTAACTTGTTTGAAGGATGAAGTCTTATCGTGACAACGAACTGAAATAAATCTCTGGCACAAGAAATCGTGTATTGCATGGACGATGTAAGTTGGCGTATTCATTTGTGATAGTTTCGTCAATAAGATATTTCTTGAAACTAAATCGTATGCCGCTTTGAAGTCAATAAACGATACTACTGTAGTCAATTTGTTATTAAAGTTATTTTGAATTAATTGACAGAGGAAGCCGGCTTGATCCAATGATGATTTTTTAGATTGAAATTCACCTTGAGCTGAATTTAATTTTTTTTTTAATTTTAGGTTTTTATGTAATCTGTTCATTAACATTTTTTGGTGTATTTTACAAAAAATTGATGTTACGGCGACTAGTCTATAGCTCTTTAATTCATTTGCTGGTTTATCTTGTTTCAGTATTGGGACAACTATTGCTTTAGGTGTAGGCATAAAAATGTTTGCACACATAATTGTCTATTCTCTAAGTAATCTTCAAAATGCTTCGTACAAAAATGAATATCTCAAGATATTAAATAAAACAAAGATAGATAAAACTTTCGTCAGACTACCTCTTACTCATTAGAGTCCGATTGTTGTCATTCTTTTAAAAAATCAAATATCGGTTTTATTCCAGCTATCGTACCACAAAAGAAAAAAGGGGCAGATAAATATTAAGTTTCAAAAATACATAAATAATAATACGTCGAATGATGCCGAAAATGTACTCATCAGTGAGATTTTCTATTAATAATATCGGTTTAGGATTACTAGAGTTGGCGTGTTGCCTAGCAATGAGACAAACGCGCTTTTGGAAATTAATTCTTTTATTTTTTTATTATTACGCTAACCGCCAGTTTCCTAGCTACAACAAATTGCAACATTTTAATTACGCACAAGAGATGAAATAGTTAAATGCTATCCGGAAATTTCAAATTCTAAACAACATAGAACAAAATTTCCAAATTAATGTCGATCGAAATGTTTCGAATAACGAACTAATTTTAGCTGAACTATACGAAACAAAGTTAACAGGTTCAAGAAAAATCACATTCAAAAGAACAAACATAATTCCAAGATACTCAAAAGTTAGTGCACAATGTCTTCCTTGACGATAAGTCAAGTTTATGAACTACATCAATCCTCTTTCTTCTAAAAACGAAATCCCGCACACGAATGTTTGTTGCCCATGACACTGGGCTCATTAAAGTGTAAAATTAGTTATCAATTTTTTCATTTAATAAATAATTTTCTTTTGGAATCGTAATTTTTAATTGTTAGAAATTCAAAACCGCTGTTGTTTTAAGGGAGATGCGGGAAATGATTGATTTTCGAGGTCGCAAAAATAGTGAATGCAATAATTAAGTTTTTTCAATGTATGAAATTCAAATATTATGCCTTGCTTTGACAAAGTTCTTCATTTCTTGCTTCATTTGGTAAACATGTTCGAACATTCGTTGTCAATTCTTTCAATATTCATACTGCTTGTTAGGTCTTTTAAATGAATTCTCATTTATTGAAATTGTGTGAAAATTGAGGAAATTTTCTAGTAATTTTAACATTATTCCAGCGCATTTGGTAACAACTCGATAGCGTAGTGGTTAACACGTCTGCTTGCTACTACGAGATTGAGTTGCCAGTGCGTTGGTTCGAAACTCAACCGCAGACGGATTTGTACCTATTGTTAGATTTGTAAACAAAACTGATTGAACGTTCAAGTCAAGTGAAGTTGAGCGTAGTGCCATCGTACGGCTTACCGGAAAAGGTATTGTTGGGAGAACCGGTATGTCTACTCCTACTAGTTTCGCTCCTAGTTACATCTCACAGATGGCACTGAGTTTGTCGCACAGCTTACCACTGGCACAGTAAAACTTTCCGGTAATGAAAGGATCTCAAAAAGTAGAAGCACAAACAGCAAAACTAGTAAATAATGATCTATTCTCTAACCCTTCATGGGTTGTAAGGCAGATTATTATTATTTGGTAGCGCTGTAGCGCGGTCAAATATGTCAAATTTCATCACACATCCTACATCTCGGCGAGACCTTTCCAACGAGGTATCACTTGTCAAAATCATTGAATATTTGGATACTTTTCGGAGGAAGTGAATATCTTTGATTTTCGAATATTCCCTAGTAAATTTTCCAAACCCAACTTCCTTCATTTCCACATATCTTCTGAACGTGTGGTCCGAATCACATAAAATCTCGATTTGTTTTAGGAAATACGATGGAATTGGATATAGGTGGGATGTCTATGGAAATTTCCTTAAAAATGTTCATTTTCCGGACAGATTTCGAGGGATCATCAATTGAGACCAGCAAATCAAAGATTATTTTGAATTTGTGCTTAAGTGAAAACCGCCTTAAGTGAAGAAAATTGTGGAAAACCAATCCTCAATTTTTTTAATTGGAAACAAAGTTGCTACCAATTGAATATTTGAATGAGAAAATTCAACCAAATGAGCAAAGAGAGGTTTTTCAAACGTTAATTTGCTGCGGCAAGGACAACCAATAAAGGAGCAGAGAATTTACTTATTGTTTGAGTTATTGAGAGCTAAATATTATTATTTTCAGAACACTCTGCACATTAATCAATTGAAATCAAGTGCACCGTTGAAGTAACTTCATAACAAACTAAATTAATTAAAAATTAATTAACTCAATTCCATCATCGTTAGGAATAACACTCAAAAACTTCGTTAACAATGAAACATATTTTCCACCTAATTCATTTTAAAGTTGAACATTAATTGAAATATCCTATACTCCGTTTACAATAACATTGTCTACGGGAAAGTTTTAATTTTTAAAGTGACTTCTTCAACTCATCTTTTTTACAAATTAGTGTACGAAAAGTAGAATTTGCCTCTGAAATTTTTCCTAGCGCGGATTCATCAAAAATTTACCAACCACAAAAATTCTGTTTTCGTACAGAGCAGCGCACAAATGTTTTCTGTGCGTTCATACCGTTGTGTGTTTGGAAATATTTGATTGAATGAAGTTGTAAGAACTTGAGTTACGTATGAAATCGAAAATTCATTTTTGCAATTCACCGACAAAAAACTCGTTTTTTCGTGCGTCATTTCGTTGACGCGTTAGGTCAATTTTTGTACTAGTGCGACAAAACTATTTTCTGCACTTCCACACCGAAATACGACAGATTTCGATATTAAAAACAGTGATGAAATGTTAAGTTTTTCTTCACTGCCTACTACTGAATTGATCAACATTAATTCGTAGTACTGAAAAAATTTTTCAGCATCCGATGCTGAAAAATTTTTTCAGCATCCGATGCTGAAAAATTTTTTCAGCACTGTTTTTTAGACGATGCCAATAAATATAAAACGATTTATTTTTATTTGAATAATTGGTTTTCGGACATTTCAATGATTATTTCTGAAAAAAATTAAATGTACAGTTTTGCACAGAATGAAGGAAATTGCTACCATCGGGAGTAGATGACGGCAAATTGTTGTTGACGATTCCAATCGATTTCACGACTGAATCGACGGAACCAATTAATTGAACGTTTGCAGTGCGGAATTTGAGAAAAAATACTGACCGTGTAACTACTGTGTTATTATGATTTGTAAGCGACAAGGCAAACATGACCGAAGAAAATTCTTTCATATGATGAATTTCTGGAGTATTTTTAATTTAATTTTTCTGTTTTGTCTATTTCGGTATGGAAGTGCAGAAAGCATTGTTTGAAACACGTTTTGTAACTAGATTTTTTCAGCACACGTTCTAAATATAGTCCCACTCGGCTTCGCCTCGTTGGGACTATATTTGGAACTGATGCTGAAAAAATCTTAGTTACAAAACTTGTTTCAAAATATACTATTAGCGCACTAGTACGTATGATAAATTTTTTCGCACTGGTGCGAAAATATAATTGAAATTTCGACACGCATGGAAATGGTCTTTTTTTGTCTGAGAACTGCAAAAAACGTTGTTTGATACACGTTACGTATGCTGGTAGTTTAACGCACACGATATGTTGCCTAAATCACCTTCGTCTCACATCTCACATCTAGTGCGTTAAACTACCTTCATACGTAGCTTGTATTAAAAAGTGATATTATGCAACTCGGTGTCGAAAAGAGTGAAAATTTCAAACTTTCGATGCATCTATTGTATGCAAGTCGTCACAAGGTTTCTTAGTCTGACGAACATTTGCAAATAGTTGAACTAATGAATCAATAAATATCGATAAATATCGGCGCCATCAACCTCTTTTTAAGTGTTTTTTACAGCTGGGTTCAATGTGTCAAGAAACTTTTCATAATTTTCTAGCATGACTTTCGCAGAACCTTTAGACCAGCCCAACGAGTATCTATGATGCGCGTCATAGACATCCATTCCTGAAGTTTCTTAATGGGTCAATTTGGCTTTTTTAATGTTGTGAGCGAACAGTGTTCTAATGAATAAAATTGGTGTGTGAGTTCAACTCAATCGAAGTAGTTAGTAGTGGGTAAGTTTTCAAATTTTGATTTCTTTGAGAACGCTTGCAACCTATAGATTTTCAGCCTAGCTGTGGTCTGCTTGTAACCATATTCTTTCTAACGAATAATTATTTCATTGCTGAAGGTTGGGATCTAATTATTATTTTCACCTTTCCAGTATCGGTGAGATCAAACAACAATCCAATAACTTTACGGGTATTTTCTTTCTATTAGTTCTACAAATCCCGCATATTATGAACAAACTCTAAAAGCTACAAGCAGTCTGTTTTACGAGATTTATATGGTACCTAATAACATCCACATTATACCCAATAAATATAAAATTTGTATAAAATATGTCTTTTGCGAAATTTTATTAAGATGTGGAGAGTTTTATTCAATATTATGCAAATGTTGAAGAACAGGTAAAAGTTCAGAACATTTATGAACTTACGTACGGCAGTTTTATTATTATTGGTGAAGCAATAAGGTACATTTGAATAAGTTAGATTTTCGAAACTCAATAGCGACGTCGGACTACCTCAAAATTGGAGATCTCATTTATAACCTAAAACACCTATCGTTTCACTTTAGGGGAAAGAAAAATTAGTCCCATTATGATTTCAACAAATTGTTATACACTTTTTCGACCTGTACGAAGCATACAAAGTTTATTACTACGTTTTTAACGAGTCAATTTTGATCGAAAATTGTATGTACTCCATTTTAGGTCTCAATGGGTTAAATGTGTCACGACCAGTAAATCGTGACCAATTATATTATATATTTTATACATCAGCGAAATTTGCTTTTACACGGTTTTAAATGAAAATGTGGATCTCAGAAAGGAACAAACAAATTTTGTTGAAATCGCTTGAGTGGTTCGCTTACTCATAGACTCATAGTCTATGAGTCAACTTCAACTTTCACGAGCTCTTCTTACAACAATTTTTTCTGATTGAAAATTAACTTTGCGATATGCCTGAGACTTCTCCTGAAGAAACCTAGAACGTATCTGGCGAACCTTTCGCACAGTGATCGCTTCAAAAACCCTTTACATAAACGTATTGAGCTACTCCGGCACTACTAACCTGCAAAATTAAAGAAAATGTTCTTCCATAAAGATTTTTGGGGACTATGCCGGTCTCTAGAAACTATATCGAAGTCCAATCATTAATCTACTATTATCGCACACGGAGCGTTCAAGTGCTTTAAATATAAGTAGCAGCTATCAGGCAAATTTTGTACGTATACCCCAACCACCCTGAATCTTTATGGGATCAATTATTCTGCAAGTACAACAAATAGGAAATACCGAAAATAAAATGACTTTTACCGACAATAAATGTAATTGATCGACAAAAAAAAAAATTACCGAAATTAAATTAAATTTTTCCTTTCCGTTCGGTCAAAACCAATTATTTTCCGATCAATTTTGGTCGATCAAAAACATTTAGTAGTCAGCAATTTATCATTTTTAGTCTATCAGTTGAATTTTTGGTCAATCATTTAGTTTAGCAGCAGGATTTATAGTCTATCAATTGAATTTTTGGTTTTGGTTTAGTTTAGCAGTAGGTAGTTTCGAATTTTATTTCAATCACTTTTTTCCGATTTAATTCCGGTATTTTTTCTTCGGTTCGGTAATAAGGGTAATACAGATTGGGTGGTAATAACTGAAAGAACAATTATTCATTTGTTCTATTAGTTATTACCACCCAATCTGTATTACCCTTATTTTTCTGCATACTTAATGTGTTTTGGGCTGGTTTCACTAAATTTTTCAAAGTAGGTAAGATATGAACTTAATAGTAGATTATCATCATGTAAAGGGAAACGTCGAGGCTTGCCGATATGATGACACGCTGTTTTATCACATGATCGAAAACCGGATGACAACATAGAACAGAAGAGAAATTTCGTATTACATCCTTCCTAATCGATGTAATTTGAAATCCGAAGGACGCGCATATGTGATAAAGTACTATTTATTTTCGGTACGTTTTCCGTACACAAAACATAACATTCTAAGCGACCCCGACTATCGAACAATTCGAAATCGCGTGTAAACGGATAAATCTGTGAAAATTGTCCTGTCTTTTCCATCGTGCTCTTATGTATAACAGTTTCAACAGCCAATCACTTTTATATACGTTGAAAGCAACGATTAATCTTTACTACAGACGATTATGTCTTCTCAAATATTTTTTTCAGTTGTATACAAGAGTTGCGTCGTACTCGTCTAACTACAAATCCCTGCTGTTCCCTAATCAAAAATTTTTTGTCTTGAGTTTGAGGAACTACATTATTAGATTCAGAATCGAGAGCCGGTTAAAAAGAATGTCAAAGCGACGTATATCCGAAAACAAAGGTTGGTGGCCGATGGAAAGTTTAGGTATATCTTATAAATTTTTAGGCATAGATTTCCCTCAGCTGTGAAAGAAAGCTATCACACACAGGTTAGGGAAACCACTTATGTTTTTAAAAAATTAGATCGTAGTGGTAGATTTTCAGTAAATAAATTGCCTAAACATTTAGACAAAACGATCGTAGTCGATAGGGGCCATTCAAATCGTACGCACGCTAAAAAAGACGGAATTTAGACCCCTCCTTTCCCCTGTGTACGCAACAACACAAGAAAAAAATCGAAATGTATGGAGCCCTTGCTTTTCTCAAACCCTTCCTACCACCAAAAAAGCGTTCGCTCTATTTGAATGGCTCCTTAACGCTTGTATTGGAACTGTCTTTCACTTTCAATAATACTAAATGAGAAAGAGAGAGACAAGAAATGAATGTTTTGACAGCTCCCAACATAGCATTCATGTGATTTGTTTTCGCATGTAAATAGGTTTAGTTTGGCATTGCCACATTGCAGTGAAAACAAACCAAACCTACAATTAAACTGAAAAAGAAACGAAACTTATGGCATTCACATGACGATGTTTTCCACAAACGTGGAATATTCATCTTTTTCGTTTCGTTTTCGCGTTGTGGCAATTTCGATAGATTTTTCAAATTTTTAGGGAATTTCCTCTGGATTACTGAAGGATTTATTTGAATGCAAGAGAATTTCCCATTATAACCTTTGAGGGGGTGAAGTTCATGCAAATATTAAAAACAAGGAAATTTAGCAAAACTGAGAGTGAGATATTTTAATAAAAGATTCTCGGAAGTAGCCTTTTCGTAATACCATGTCTTTGGCATGCATTTTTGTTACATCAATACCTCAGGCTAGTAGCAGCCATTATTTAGCGGCTGTAAGATCTGCAGGGACTTCAACATAAAAAAATAATAAATGTAGATACAATTTGCAAAGTCTGTAACTCGACGAACCGTTCGTTATCGTGAGAAACTACATCTCTGGAAACAAAATATTTTTAATTCCACGAGATTAGAATTCCATTCTTTATGCACTGCACACAATTCTCTGTTTTATATCTGCTCAATGTGGCACTTTCAGTAAAAGAAAAAGTTTTGTTCGAAACATTTTCCATTGAATGATAGATCTTTCGGGGCTTTATTTTAATTTATCACCGAAATCATATTTCATGCCGTTGAACTGTTTTGTTTAAACCATTCTCTGTGGAATAGATATAATTATATCGTGACGCTACTCACCGAACAATACACCCGACCCTGTAACATGAGCCGGATGTTTCAGAAAATTGCTTGTGGTTCTAGGTCCAACGACTATCAAATCGTAATTTATCATCTCTTGAATCATTTTCGTTGGAAATATTATTTGAGATTTTTATAGTTAGCCATCCCATATTTTCCCTTTTTCCTTGTCGTGTATTTTATGTTAGATGTATTACGAACAAACGAGATGAAATTCTGTTTTCGTTAAAGTTTGTATTACATTTTCTGAAAATGCAGACATTATTCGATTTGTATGTAAAATAGAAAACCATTGGCAATGTTTTTCGCAATTGTGGCGAAAGAAAAATTTCATCATTTCTATTACTTTTTCTAACGAGAAGTCATTTCATAATCGAAGGGTATGGCAGCCCCGCACGTTAAGCGAAATGTTTGAAGCTTATACAGTGAGGCCCTTTTAATAGTTAATTATTTTAATTTTAATAGTATATTAGTATATTAGTATAATAGTATATTATAACACAAGGGCTGTTAAGAGGAGGCTAACGCCGTCGGATCTTCAATCTCTCTCAGATACGACGTTTCAAATTACAACCCGTGTGTTATACGATATTTTATAACACGAGGGCCTCAAGTTTGAGGGCAATAACATGCATATTATACGCCCGAACATTATAAAAAACTTACCGAATTTCAAAGTAGAATTTGATTATGAGCATTTTAAATCAATCTGTGATCTTCTTTCCTAAGTCCTTTTTACGAGGGTAGGCTGGACAGAAATATTTTCGTGGTGAATGGGGGAAGCATCTCAGAGGATTTTAAGGCAGGAACTTTTGAGCTTCCTGAGGGTTCTACGTTCCATTTCTTTTTGTTTTCCTCTTAAGAGTCAATCTACGAATTCTTCGAACAAAAAAAAATACGACACCTCACCGATTTTTGTGATTATTGGCTCATTGATTCTTTGGACCAATACGAGAATTTCGTCTAGTAACATTTTTCTGTTAAAGACCAAATGTGAGCTGTACAGGTCTAAGACACGTTGTCTCCCAAGAGGCTGCGAAATAGTTTTTTACACTACAAGGGAGAGGTACGAAAGTATCTCCGAGTGGTGTATTATATTTTGTGTACCTGTTTTGGACGATGGATTTTAGGCAGTTTCGCGAGTTGTAGACCGAACGAAGTGATACATACGACTTTACATGCAAAGGGACGAAATCCCAAAAAAAATCAAAAAATGACCTCATTTTCGGCCCCGCCGCATGTAAATAACTATTTCATGCTTCATATGCGGTGCGAAAGTAAAAAAAAATTCATCCCACGGGGCGAAAATAAAAAAAAAATAAAATTTTCGTCCCATGGGATGAAATTTTTACTTTCGCACCGCATACGAAGCATGAAAAACAATTTAATACACCTCAGTGGCTGTCTAGGGAGATAAGTCATGCATTACTGTGTTGTATCAAAATTTGTTTTGTTGATTTCTTGCTTCGGTGCATAAAAACTCTTACGTTTCTGCAGGATAATTTATTTATTCTCTCGGACGATTATATCCCTTGCCTTCGGCACGGGATACAAGCTTCCTCCTCGAAGATAAATAAATTTGTCCGCAGATGCGTAATAATTATTGTTTAATATTTTTCTTAATTTTTAATTTTTTGGATAAATTTCGGATTTTCGGATCAGATAATGCAAATCTGTGGGACGGATCAGATCAGATCAGATAATTGAAAATCGGATATTTTCGGTTTCGGATAATTTCGGATCAAATCAGATCGGATCAATGACGGATCAGATCAAGTCCGATATCTGATCCGTTCCGACCCCTAGATTGTCTCGTTAGGAAAAGCCTAACAAAAAACACTCTTGGTGCTAAACAAGTGCGGAGGATTAGCAATGGCCAAACTCCATTCCAGCAACGCTATAGCTTTGCCACGATATTTTTAAGGCAAATCGGTTGCAGTTTGTATAAATAGGCGCAGCGGTTAATGCGCTGTTGGGATAGAATCGATAGAATTTTTTGCTGTATGATGGAGGAAATTGTCTTACATAATCCAGAATTTGCAGAAAATTGTAAGTGTGTAGAAGGTCAAGTGTAACTTACAGATCGAAAATACCGGGGCATGCGCGTTGCGCATGGCCTCTCAATTTTCACACTAAGTTGCCGTCGATAGTAAATGAAGGTGAGAGAATTTACTAGTGAGACCAGAGAATTTTTCAAAATCCAACTTACTGTGAAAAACCACATCGCTTTCCTTCAAAAGTGAGATTTCACTTTTGAACTCGTCTCTATCGCTTTTTTGAGAATGAGTTAGGCAAGCGGATATTCCAGTTTGAAGATTTGATCTTAATCCTTCAAAGCTTGGTCCAGTCATACGAACCGCAAGTCCTTTGAACATAATTCCCGATATTTTGTACGGGTCTAACGATGTGTGGAATTCTGGGACCGTTCGCAACTAAAGCTAGAGAAGATGTTGTTGATGTCATGTTGCATAATTAGAATTTGACCCTTCAGGGCAGTCCCAACGGATACACGGATTTTCTTGTTCCATAAATTGACATTTTATATCAGTAAGAGTTCAAAAATGAAAACTCAAGACATGCTTGTGTATCATATCAAATTTTGCTGTTAGGTTACAACTTACAACGACATGAAAAGAAATACAGAATTCTTAAATGAAATTGATGAGGTCGATTTTGCTTTCCACTACGCTTTCGCATTGCTATCTGATATTGAATTACGGTATGTCATAATTCAAATTACTTAATATCCAGCGATTACGTTAAATAAACCGTAATGTTGAAATTTATTGACAAAGGAATTAACTGAATTTATAAACAAAGATCAGGAAGGAAAATAATGTCAAAACGTGAAATTTATTGATGGAATGTCGTGAAGTATTGTCTTGTGGTGACATATATTTTGTTGCCAGAACAGACTAGGAAGGAGACATACCGGAAGTGTGTTCAACGCGAGTTCAAAAAAAGCGGAAAGGGTGATACTTCGAGGAAAAGTAAAGTGTGTAAATAAATCAATGTTAATCAGACCGATGGGACCAATGATAAAGGGATAAACGGATATCATGTGTATCCACCATAAAGACGAAATATAAATTTGGTGTCAGGAGTAAATTTGTGCTCATTTACTTTCCACAACAAGCATTGGACGAAAAAAAAGCTTACAAAAATGAATATACTAGCGATTTGCCATGATGATAACCAATTGAATAGAGTTTTTTTCTTTTCTTTTACAAAGCAAACAAGAAAAAAACAGAATTTCATTTGAATTTTATGTTTTTATTTTTGTTCATTAATTTTTGTTTCTATTTTTATGGTATTTGTCATAGAGGAGATACAATCTGAATAAAAGTCGATGTAATTGCGAAATCGATCGACTTTAATTTTGGTTTGTTTTTTTTTCTATTCTTTTACAGAATTTCATTGATAAATGGGACTTTAATTATACAATTATGACAATGGAGAATTAGTTGTAAAAACAGACCACATGTCTACTTACCAAATTAATTCATGAATTTTTTCCAGACGTCGAGAATTAGTGAGGAGCGTTGCTCTTAAGTTATTTTTAATCGCGGTAATTTTAAGCGAAAAACTCTTCTACGACATGGTAAGAAAATATTTCTGATATTTTTCACATTAGACGTTCGAATTATCTTTTCCAATTTACACAATGTGACTGCTGTACAGATTCGTGGAGTTTTTCAACTGATTTAGAAATATTCAAATAACAAAGTTGGCCTGGAGGATGAAGGTTCTCGTATTTTACATGTACCTGGACCCCGATACTTATTTTCGGTACTTATATATTTTACATTTGTGACAATATCGTTATGATATCATATGTTTGTGACAAACAAGTTCTATGTTTTTGGAAAGCATACATTAGGTCATTATCGTAGTATGTTTGTGGTAAGTCTATGTTATGTTTGTGCCAAACATATAGTCATAAAATTGTATTTTTGCGACAAACATATCTTGTGTTCGTAAAAAGAATATTATAAAACCATAGCATGCTTGTGGTAAACATACAATATGCTTATGAAAAATATGTCTTATGTTTGTACGAAGCGTCTTATGTTCAATTCAAACATATCGAAATATTATTGTACGTTTGCGACAATCAGACGACATATTTACCCACAAAGATGCAATATTATTTCTATATGTTTGACATAAACTTAAAACATCAAATATAAGACAAGATTTTCACAAACATGTTGTACACGCGACGCACAGGCAGAGTGATAGCATTTTGTTTGCAGATTCGGCATCTCTGACACACAATCGATACTCCCCTTTTACTCCCAAATTAGAGTAGCTACAAACGTCGTGGTAAACGCAAACGTTGTAAATTTTAGAACTATATTCTTAGGGCAATTATTGGTCCTTTTACTCTGAACACTGATTCGTTCAAAGTTCCAATAAACACTCAAGTTTTCATTTTCATTTTTTAATACGTATCGCTCTTTGTTTGCCGAAAAAAAAAAATATTTTATGATATCAGAAAACGGAATCGAACCCGTCGAAAAAATATTAAAAAAAAAGTTGATTGAACTTGTTGTGTTTCCATTATTGTCATTGTACAAATAATGGCAATGGTACAACGAAATTCTTTCGAGCGTAACAAAGCAAATGGACATTCAGAAAAATTATAAGGGACATAGACGTATACATTCTCATATATTAAATGCCACAACATTCGTGTTTAGACGACAGTTCCTTGACAACATAATAAAATATACGTAATGTTTTATTGCCACTAAAAGATACATTTAAACATTATCATACGTGAATGATAACTGTCGATAATTTCCCAGAAATTGTACTTTTTGACAATAGAAGAAGAAAAACTATGAAGTTCGAAGGAGTTATGATATACCAACGACAACGGCTACATACATTACAGAAGCAAATTATTATTTATTTATTCAAAAAACTTTTTTTCGATCATCAACTCTGTCGTCTGCAGAGTTCAAGAAGATTTTTTATTAAAACTCATTATATTTGCGTCACGGCCCATTCCGTAGAAACGATAATATTGTAGAAAAACATAAATGTTAACATTACCCGCATCGGGCCAATTCCATCGTGCCCCATGTTACACTTATTTTGGTGTATACTCACGTAATTAGAAATATATACTCAGTGTACACTTGAAAATGTAAATGTGCCCCACGTAACATTTTATATACCACTCTTTTTGTAGTATACATAGGTGTACATTCGGTTAAATGTACTATGGAATTAGCCATCGGTGTTGGAGCAGATAATATCGACAATCGACACATCTGTGTGCAGATTTGGTCAGAGGTGAAAATATTTTTGTTGCAGGACAACTAAGTGAGAAAGCGACGTTAAAGCGTTCTATACGGCCGAAACTTTTTTCCGTTATTTTGGAAAATACTCGAAAATCACAGTCGATACAATATGTGTTTTGCTGTGATATGAAAAGAAAATTTCACAGGAAGAGAGTAAACGAAATTTTGACGAATGTAAAATTCGAGTTGGGTGGGCGAATTTTATTGCAGATAGGAATATGAGTTGAATGTTAATGTGCAATTTACTCTCCTCCTTTATATTCTACCTTAAGACCTTTCGGCAGACCAGAGAAGCGGACGAAAAAAGAAGCTTCGAATCTCTTGTTTATGTTCTAGGGATTTAAAAAGGTGAGGAAAAATACTGCTATGATTTGAAACACCACTTTAAAGGTTTCTAGAAGCCGTATCCTGAAAAGAAGGATGTGTAACGGAGCCACGAGCCGGAAAAACATCGGATACATTTTGAAGGCTATAATGCAAAAAATCATCGATTCATGAAACTAATAACAAAGATGCTATGTTTCGAATTAAAAAGAAAACTTCTGTTCACACGCACAATATACCCATTTCTATTGTGGTCATTTAATTGTACTATACTTCTACACGAAGCCAAATTTGACCACTGAAAACATAATCGATTTAGTGTTCTCTTCATAATGAATAATTACGTGAATCATAAATAAAATCTAAACATCGTGAAAAATGAGGTAAAACCACTTTTTAATAAAATTATGATTAATCAGCGATATCACAAAAGTATGCTTTGTGACAGCTGTTCAACACACCTTTCCCTTTAATTAAATTCCTATTAAGTTTCTCTTTTAATTCTGCCATCTACATTGTACATTACGTGAAGGAAAAAAATGAAAAATTACTCCTTGATTTCCTAAGGAAAGTGTAGTAAATCAACTGTTTTCAGTTTACTTGATTTCATAACTCGGAACAAAATTATGGGAAAATATTACATTACGCAGTGTGAACCCACGATATAAAACTGAGAAATTTTCTGTTTAAACACAAGTTATGGGAAATTTATTTTCATGTGTGCTGGGTGAATAACCTAATTTGACGTTTTGTGTGATCGTAAAATCGTGAGAAAAATTTTATTTTCTGTATACGTGAGAATGTATTGGTTGTGACGGAAAATATTTTCCCATCACTCGGGACGAAAAGTTACTTTCCGCGGTATGTGCACCAACACTTGTTACAGAAGAATATCTATCAAAATTCCCCAAACACACTTGATGTGTACTTTTCGCTTGGGCTTCGCCCACGCGTACGTGCACATCTCGTGTGTATTGGGATATATTGATATATACTATTACATAAGAGTGGGCACACAAAGCACCAACACTAGATTGCAGTTATTGTCAATTTTTGTGGCTGGTAGTTGTATGAAGAAGAAGTCGAACATTGGCTACGGTGGTTAAAAGTCTTTAGGTAGGGATGATTAAGTTATCTGAGTTAATGCTCTATGTTGCTTGTGATGATTGTTATATGATATTTTTGCACAGAGCTAAAATTCGCACAATACGTAACACTTGTAACACTCGTACTGTTCGTGCAGCATAATCCTGCACATTCGTTTCGCCATGTACATGTACAAACATCAACTGGTTCAGTTACAGTTTACATGCATCTTATGTGCCGTAACCTACTATTTCTCAACAATTCGCTCTCAGCAGAATTACACTTCATACCCTGCTAACCTTTACAATCCATCCAAAAAAAAAACAATTAGCACCCATGTTCCTAGTCACGACACAATGACATTATAAATAAGTTTATTTAATGAAATTAATTTTCGGCTGTTTAGTCAACGCTTGGATATACTTACAATTAATTTCGTTTTTGATTGCTGTGACCATTAAAACTGTCTAATAAATTTTTTGTAAGCCGTCGAAATCTGTTGTTTGTTTTTTGAATTTTCTATATCCATTCCTCGATTTGATTCTCCATTCCATTTATAACTAGACCTTGTTCGCAACAAATGTTTTTTTTATAATGTTATTTATTTGATGTGATAATTAGTTCCAATTACGTTACATGGCTGGAATAACTACGGAAGGTGAATAGACCGATATTTGATTGGATTTTCTTAGAATTTGTTCATAAACGAACAAAAATGTTACACAGAAAAGGTGAGCATAAAAGGAACATAAACATTAACTCAATTTCACTCAATATGGGCTTACATAGAAGTTCCATCAGGACTAATTGACTATCAAAGGATATAATAGTTTAACTGGTTCGTTTCTAGAGCCGTGTATGTATAATATGCTTGCCGTAGTGAACGTGACTCGTGTTGCTCGCCAGTACGCAATGGATTTTTATTTTTTGATATGGCCGAATTTAGCTGTTGATTGACAATGGATAAATAAATTTTCGGAAGCAAACGGTTTTGTCGCAAACTTGGCTTTTACCGGTTCCGGTTTCTCAAAATAGAAATCATTCACTAAGCGCGCTAGTAACAGAGAGCTTCATGAAGTCTCGCAATGTAACAGCAGCGACCACTGCCTGTCTTTGAGAAATGTTTTCTTGAATTTCGCGAAAATTTCTCGAATTTCTCGAAAATTTCTTGAATTTCTTGAAAATTTCTCGAATTTCTCGAATTTCTCGAAAATTTCTATAATTTCTAGAATTGTAGGGCATCGAAATATAGGGCATTCTTGGGCGATTTAATCACCAACGGGAGCACTTCTTCGTCTATATCGCGATCGACAGTGGCCGTTGAGGTATCAAATGAAATGTATCGATGTCGCGAATCCAGCGGAACCGGATTTGAGAAAATCGGTTCGGTAGTTAGGTGTCCAGTGTCACTCAAAAGGGGCAAAAATTATCCCTGCCGTAAAATTACCGAAAAATTAATATTTAATATGTTGTCGGAGATGGTGTTAAACGTGGAGAAAACATGTTCTTGGTTCTGAAATTGGTTTTGTGAGTTGATGCGAGCCGTATTTCCGAACTATGTCGGGCAGATGGAAAAGTGGTCAATTTTTAGGGTTTTAGGATTCTGAGGAAGTTGTAAGAGATCGAGGATCGGTTTCTTCACCAAAGTCTTAGAGTTATATGAGTGGAAGTCAGCGATATTTATGAAAAATGTTGAGCAGTTGGAAAAATGATCAATTTTGAGGGTTTTAGATTTATCTGCGAAGGTATGGTAGTTATGAGAGAGAGTATTAGTTTCTTCGGCAAAGCCTCATAGTTTTTTTAATAGAAGCGACGGGACTCGTAACGGGAACTGCAACGGGATTTGGAACGGGAATTTCGGCGGGGATTTGTACAGGGAATTGGATTGGATTTTGACGGGTATCTGGACGGAAGCAAGGACGGTGCTTAAGGCGGTGTTTTAAGTGGGGTGTGAATTAGGGTTTGAACGGGGGTGTCGATGGATGTTGGATATGGGTTTTGAACGATGTAAGTACGGGGAACGGGAAATAGATTATGATGGACATTTTGAACGATTGTAAGGCGGCAGCCCCCTGGTATAAAGTAATAATTCCCCTCGAACCTCACGAGATACTAATCAAATTCTGAGTGCGGTTGCGGGGTGTCTCCTAGGGGGCAACGGGATCCAACTAGTCCCGTATAAGAGCAGTATTGTATGTATTTTTTTTTGCGTCTGTATTGAAGGCATATGGGTCAAATATGAGCAAAATTTAAAAGCCACTCACAATTCTTTATCCTACTTCCAATTGTTCAACAAAAATCGAAAAACTAAAAGTGCTGATTTCGTCGTTTACGACTCATCAGTACACCTTTTCTTAAGACCATGTGTATATCAGCAACGATGGCCATAGAATGATACCCAGACTATGCCAACTCGCCTTTTATACAATCCAGATCCTACGATTGGATACATGTCA
>CM055404.1:151506723-151534679 GCA_029228625.1 Pseudolycoriella hygida | reverse complement strand
TGAACAATTTGGAAGTAAAAGAATTGTGAGTTTGTTTCGGTTATTTTTTTTTAATTTGGATTATTCTGCTAAGCAGATTACCACAATTCAACGACTATCGAAGATAGTATTTACGTTGAATATTTCGGCTCCAAGGGGCTAACCATACCCTCTGTGTAAAGAAGTACACAAACTTGCAATCAAGGTAAAAAATACAGCAGCCATAGTAAAATATTACTTCTATGGGTGCAATTGTACCAAAACGAGAATTTTCTCATATTTTTTACCATGAGCAAAATGTTGTGGCCGGAGGGGGAATTAAGGCTGAATCGAAGGCAGGGGTAAATGGGAGCCGCCACCGCCAGCTATTTCAGCCGCGCGAACTGCCGTGGCGAGCATTCTTTTTTATGAATTGCATATAAAGTGACGGTGATAATTTTTGTATTTGGGAATTTTCACACAGTGTAACGCAAAACTAACGAAAGCTTTTTACAAACATCTTTAAAACGGTCCAAAGCGTAATCAAAAGTGCAAATTAGCTATATGATTGACCCGTACGTATCAGAATAGATGTGGCAAACAGAGTTGATGCTACGCAAAGACTGGAACGTATTTAAAAAAATATTGTGTTCACATTAAATGGTTTTGGAAATTGCCGATAGGGCAATATGGAAAAACCCGTCCGAAGAAACGGTGTAAAAAAATTCTCTGAACGCACAAAATTGACCTCAAAATAGAGAAAAACCATTTTTTGGGCTAGGGCCGACCGTAGTACTGACCTAGGGCCCTAAGTAGAGGCCTCGGACACATACATCCATAGACAAAAATGTTTCCCTCAATTTGCTCTGCAACATAGCAAAAACAATTTTTTTTGGTTAGGGCCGACCTTAGGACCGACATGAGGCCCACTTGAGACCTAAGCGCAGGCAAAAGTTTTTCCATAAATTGTCGGCCTTGCCGAAATCTTTCAAACAAAAAAAGTTTTTGAAAATCGGAAGAGATTTACTCGAGCTATGTACAAAAGACCAAAAGCCACTTGAGCGTCCCTAGCTCGGCGGCCCTTGGGCCGATAGTGCCCAGATTCAATCATATAAAAGATTCTTCGATTACCTTTCAGGGGAAAAATTTTTTTTTGAAAATCAGTTGAGTTTTACTCGAGTTATCGTGTTGACAGACTCCTTTTCGAAGCACTGTGTTCTTCGTACGGGTCTGATAAGCACACGATTTTTTTTTGTATCTTGCTTCGTTTTCGTTAGTCTTGCGTTACATTTTGTGCAAATTCCCATATTTAAATGGGGCGCCTAATGTTGTACCTTCTTTCAAAACTACTGATGTCAATTATTGAAGTGACGACGGTTAACGCTTTGATGCGTAAGTTTTTTTTAACCAGTATTGCATTACATTAAAAAATGCGTCACAAATGCCGGACCCACCAACGAAATAGTTTTTCTACGGTTTCAGCTTCCACATACCAAAAATTTGACTTCACGCATGAAAATCCTACAATGAATTTCTTGAAAATTTCTTGAATTCCTTGAAAATTACTCGAATTTCTTGAAAATTTTTTCAATTTCTTGAAAATTTCTTCAATTTCTCGAAAATTTCTCGAATTTCTCGAAAATTTCTTGAATTTCTCAAAAATTTCTAGAATTTCTTGAAAATTTCTCGAATTTCTCGAAAATTTCTTGAATTTCTCAAAAATTTCTCGAATTTCTTGAAAATTTCTCGAATTTCTCGAAAATTTCTTGAAAAAAATTTCTTAAAAATAGGCAGTGGCAGCGACAGTGTAGCGACCAAAAAAACTCTATTTCAATGCTATCTGCGATTAAGAAATCTGTCGTATATCGATACATCGTTGCAAAAAAATTGTTATTTGTGTTTTGTCTACATCGACTTTAAATAAAGTACTATCGCACGGACGATAAAATAATAAAATGAAAGTCTTTTACGGCTGCCGATTGCTGAATATTTCATTATTTCCACTTGCCATGTTTCAACATCAGTAAAATCTTAGCCATTAACCAATTTCACAATATAAAATAAAAAGCGTAGTCATAATGCGCTTAAAAGCGAGATAACGTCTAAAATTTTGCTCTTATATGGCAGCTGTTCCTCACATTTTCCTCCCATTACAATTTTCACATCACAAATCGCATCAGTTACATTTCCAGCTGTCTATAAACTATATGCTGGAAATCGTTTTATTCAATCAAATCATGTGCAACTCATTCATCTGAAAAAGATTCTATTGTCTATCGAGGAGCACTTCACTGATTAATTTATTTATTTATCTTCGGAAAAATACTCAAAATTGTGTCGATTGCGTCAATGTTAATAAGGGTCATAGAATATTTTCCATGCGATCTTGAGTTCATAAGTTGTGTAGAACTTCAAGCGTATTATTTCCGCATCCGTGGTATATACAACAATATCGACCTTTCACTTGAAACATTTTCCTATCAATCAAATATTTTTTGGCAAGAAATGAAAGATTGTGATAAAGATATTTTATTTATTCTTGTTATAGCGTTACAACGAATGCAGGAGAGTGGAAACATTTAGATTCTTTATAATTTTAAAGTATAAGAATTTTGCTGCCAACCAACGGCTGTGTTGATCTGACGGATATTGAAATGAAAGTCTATAAGCAACTCATGCGCATTATTAGTGAAATTATACCTTTTCCATTAAATTACATGCCGATTGAGGAATTGAGGATTCTGAAAATCAGGTTTTGAACATTACGTGATATTTGAGAATCTATTTACTTCCTCAAGAATGTATGAAAATTTTCACCGATTCGTTGGAAAAGTCGGCGAGATGTAGCATATGTGATGAAATTTGACATATTTTGTTGCGCCAATGAAATTGCAACTATACTCACCGAACGTAGTCGAAAATCAATCATTTCCCGTACATAGCTTCAAATTTAACGCACATTTCGTTAAAATAAAATATCTAAGAGAGGTGAAGGTTCTTATGCACGTCAAAGTATAATTCTCTAGCCCCAAGCTATTAACTTCGATTTTTGGAGTGTAAATGATTATAATGAATGGTCATTTCGTTATGTTCATCAATACCCGAAAAATTACGTAAAATCTTCCTAATTAACTCCTCAAAAGGCAGAAAATTTAAATGATGCCATAAAATTTTCCGTGACAATTTATGTACTTTTGTTTCGTTTCCCTATACCACAAAAAAGAAAAATTTATTCATTTTCAATAAAAATCGTCTTAAGTAACCTTGACAACGAAACAACAGCAACGAAACGGTTTCTTTCTATTTTTATTTTTTTTCTCTTCTATTTTCTATTCAGAAAAAATCACAAAATAACAACACTATAATAAAATTATTCAACACAGTTGGAAGCTTTAGCAAATACTCACTTCGAGGGATCTGCCTACCATTCATATTACCTTCATTATTTCGAATTCGATGAAATGTAGTATCGTTTCATTTAACTCTGTTTGTAGACAGAGAAATGAAAGAAGTCTTTAAGAATAAAGACTTGGAGTCGCCCCTGTCTGTGGTTGAATTTATTACTAGTGCTGGTGAAAGCATTTATCTTCAATTTCTGATAAGAAAATTACCTCCGATGCTTCCAATGTTGATATCCTGAAAAAAAAAACACAGTACAAAGTTATTTTAGAGAAGAAGTCGTTTATTTATTTAAATTACAAATTGCCATCATATCGAAGGGTGCTTAGCTATACAGCGCTAAGTTTTAGTGATCGCTTACAGTACTTTTCATTGCTTGTCATCATCATAATCGAACTTTATAGACCGTTTATACCTTTTGGTGTGAGGTCTTTACGCCTACCCCTAGGGGGCACACCCGGTACCTGAGCATTCAATACCTTCTTTGGCAGCCTGTTACTACCCATCCTCTGAACGTGCCCGTACTAGCCCTTGTCACCTCTTCCACTGACGGAACTCCTAAATTTGCCCACTGTTCCCTCCGTTTCGCCTTTGCGACTTTTCTAAGAACCCTTATATCAGAAACCTCCAGGTCATCCACAAGGTAACCGCATTCTACCCAACTTTCACTACCATATAACTTCCAAAAATTTCTAAATGTTACGGTTTTTACTTACTTACTTACTTATCAGGCGTACTAACCCATGTTACGCTTTGACGTTTCTAAATGTAAATTTACGATTACAAAATCTAAGCGTAATATATTGAAATTAAGTCGTCTGAAAAAAAATTTCAAAACAAGAAAAGGGCGACCTTTGAAACAGACCTAGAGCTCTAGAGAGAGGCCTCGAACCCATATTTGCATTTAAAAAAAGTTTTTCTCTGCACAAAAAACGTCATCATTAGAGGAATATTCATGAAAAACCAATATGATGTAGAGTCGCGTAGAGTGAGTTGTCCCACACTAAGGACCCTACAGCCCGATTCACTCAACGAATTTTCACTAAATTTTTTTCGTGATCTGAGGAGGTCCGAATCTTTCATTCAAAACCTTGAAAAGCGATTTCCGCTGTTAATTTTTTTTATTATTTTCAAAAAAGAATGCGAAGATGCAATCCAGAAAATTTCAACTGAGATGGATGTGAAGCTGTCCGCGAAAAACACTGCACTTGAAGTACGCTTGGACAACTTGGAGCGCCATGCCAAATTATGTGAAGTTGTCGTCAAGAACATCCCCTATCAAAGGAACGAAAAAGTATGGGACATTATGGCAAAACTTGCGGAAGCTGTTGGTTTTACAGAAAGAAATTGAGTCAAGTCAGTGTTCCGCATAAGGCAGTCGAAAAACAATAAAAATGGACCAACTGTTGTCATCATGTTCTACGAGGAGCACCACAAAAGCACATTTATGAGTGATTATTTTAAAACACGCACGTTAAATCTCAAGGAGCTGGGATATGCTACGGCCCAATGAATCATTTTAAGTGATGCTCTGTCACCAAAGAATTCTGCAATATTCAAAAAAGCCATGCAAATGAAGCATCAGTGTCATCAATTCTGTAAGCATCAGAAATGGTTTTGTTTTTCACAAAGTTGGTGTCGACTCCCAAAACGTTAAAATTAACTCATTAGCACAATTGGAAAAGCTTAGCGGGGAATCTAATCAGGCAACGAAAGATCAAAAGAAAAATTAAGCTGAAAATCAACCAAACACGCATCGCCCCATGGACACAGCATAACAAAAGTGCGAAGTATAAATCTATTGTCTGTGTTTGGTACACTATTTGTTTAGTTTTAGTATTTGGTTTTTGCAACGCACAATCGATTTTCGACTGTTTTCGATGTTGTTCACGATGCGGTAACGCGATCAAAATCGAACAGTTTCCAATTTTTTTAAGAGTGTGAGGGGAAGTGAAACAAAGTTACACCCTGTAACGATATGACTTTTGAAATTTGATACATGTGCTGAAATGTACCCCTCCGTTGCTATGATACGACGTTACAATGTCGTATGTGTGCATTGCAATCTGATCAAAAATTGTTTGTACACTGTAAAATATAATGGTTTCTGTGGAGTGAATTTTTTAAGTTTGGTTGTTATTTTCTTCTCAATCGATTTGTTTGTTGCAAAAAGCAGTGTGTCCACCTCGTTGCGATACTTGATTTTTTCAGCATACGTCCTAAATATTGTCCAACTCGCCTTTGGCTCGTATGGACAATATTAGGACTGATGCTGAAAAAATCAACGTATCGCAACATGGTCGACAAACTACTATTTCAGATTGCTCTAATGAATGAACTTTTTGCTAGTAGAATTCTTGTACGCAAATAAAGATTTTGAATTTTTAGGTTATGGGCGGTTCAAGTTAATTCATAAGAACGGATATTGGTCTTCAGTTTCGAATTCAAATGATACGCTAGATATGAGTTTGGACGAAGCTGTGGTAAATGATGTTGGGAGTGTGGTGGATACTGATGGCTGGTGAAGGGAGTATTAGTGGGGGTGGAATGGGCAAGGTAAGCATTCCGAAAATTCTATTAAGATCGATATTCAGTGACAAAAATTCTATGAAATATTTGAATGTTTCGAGTGTGAGCGCCAAAATTGAAGAGTTGAAATATTTATTCCGAGAGTCAAATGCACATGTAGTCTCATATAGCGAGCCCTGATTCAAAAGTTACATGTCAAGAAAATCAGTCAGCATAGATGGATACAATTTGATTAGATCTGACAGAAGCAGGAAGAGGAGTGGCGGAGTTGCTTTCTACATAAATAGCGCCATCAGGTTTAAAGTTATAGCGTCATCGTCAGTTGACAAGAGAGAAACTCCTCATGCAAGTCATTTTCAAACAGACTACCTGTTGACTGAGCTAATTTTTCCGGATGTTAAAAAACTTGTTTGTGTGTTTTACAAGGCAGTTAGGACGAGAGAGTTTGACGTTGTTGATAAAGTTCTTGGCATGCATACGCAGAATTATGAGCATGTAGTTGTTTTAGGTGACTTCAACGAGAACTTGTTAGACTCAAAGTCCGGTGCGACTGCCAGGATTAAAGAATTTTTGAATGTCTTCAAAAACCATGGTCTCTGCTTGCTATCCTAACTCTGACTCACTATCATTCCAAGGGAGCATCACTTCTCGACCTTGCCTTTGTGCGGGTAACCTAAAAAAGTCCACAGGTATACAGGTATACAGGTTTGTCAAGTCACGACTCCCTTGTTCTTTCATATGATATGCCTTCGTAACTTCCTTCGTAAAAAGGAGAGATATTACCCGAAGGAAAAATTTCATCAAGAGTGACGTATAGTCTTTATAGCCTTTCATATGAAAGTGGACACCTTATACGATGCTCTCATAGTAGACTGTCCAGTTTCCATATGAATATAGGGTATATATACGTATATAGACCTATGACGATTATAGTATAATGTAAAGAACGTTCTAAGCCAAGTCTATGGTAACATAGATGCATTTGCATATTGCATTATATCGTGACGTAAGCGCATAGATGCAAACATTTAAGAAAGAGTAAAAGAAGCATCAAAACGATTAAAATGTAACAGTAACTGACGAAACTATTGTGAGAAGAAAGTTGATAAAATTAAAATGTTAAATCAGCTTCGTGAAAATCATATCAAATTATTAAACCGTCTCATCACCCAGCAAGTTCTATATAGCTCATTGAAAACACTGAAATGTCGAAGTAAAATTTAGATTGATAATAGATAAAGTCTTTCAAAGACACTAGAGGCTATTCATTGTGGTATGCAAATGTGTGAATCAGTGGAAAATGAAACAAAATATTGCCTATAGAAAATTATATCCAAATGAGGGAAGTGTGTAATGTTACTGTAAAGTTTTTTTATTTATCTTAAATTTCACATTTAAGTTGGGATCACATGTCGACAAGAAACTTTTTTGTTTGCCTTTAAAATGTTCTACGTAAATCAGAACACAAATAGGAAAGCAGCTAATGCTGCTTATCTAAGATTTAAAGTGAATAGACGTGCATGCGCTAGGTCCATTTTTTTGGGATAAAGAGGGGCGGCTATATTGGAAAACGGGCTACTGATGGTTGTCAAAAATGAGCAGAAAGTGTTCGACGTCACAGCTAAGGGGTTCTATCTTCAAGCTTATGAAACTGCGAGTTATTTTGTGTCTTCAATCTTGATAACCTTGGTAGATAAACATAGAAAGTCACACAAAACGAAATCCTTAAAGTCGTAGAAAATCTGCGAAAAAATCCTTTAAATTCTTTGCAAATCCTCCGAAAATAATTTACTTATAGCATTGGAAAATCATTCCGAAAGCTAATCTCTGTAGTATACGAAACAAGTAAATTGCTGTTATTGTGATTGCAAATGACAGAGGGAGGTTTGTTCTTTTGATTTGTAAAAGATAATTCCTTTCGGCTTACGACATGTTTGCAAACTTCAAAAAAATTACATTATGCGAATGTAAATTGTTAGAACTTTGAAATATTCTAGGGATGCCTTCGATTACCGGATACTTTTAAAAGCGTTTAATTGACTTATTTTCCTTCTACAAAATAATTACGAACGCAATTTACCTTCGAATCAAGTCATTTTTTCTTGTACAAAATAACAGCAAAATGACAAATATGCAACTAATTTCATATTTTCTTTAAAAGGCGTGTATACAGCATAGGTCACATTTTGTGTCAAGAAAATGTAGCTGCAAAGAAGATAAACCAATTATAAACATATGCTTCGCGGACCGGTATGATTTCCTACAAAGAATACGTACGTCGCAAGGAAAGGAGAAAAATTGTAATTAAATTTTTCTAAATTAGTGATTACGTCCCCACTAAAAAACCACCCATTGAACAAACTTTTTAGACCCATACGAAGAACGAAGTAGGTCTATTGCGGAGGGGTCTATTGCGACACGATAACTAGAGTAAAACTTGACCGATTTTCAAAACCTTCCTTCCGCGAAAGGTAACCGAAAAATCTTTTATGTATCTTTTGCCCAAAATTCTGCATTTTTCGTACTGAAAACTTGACTTAATTTGACGTTGTTTGGTCAAAATTCGAAGTCGATTAATGAAACCATATTAGTTCAATACAAAACGTTCGCTACAGCGGAAAAAACGTCACCATCATGAAAGAATCATGGAAAAGCACCAACTATCGCGTAGAGGCCTTTCAGGCTGAGCCACTCAACAACTTTTCACCAAATTTCTTTTATGGTTTCACCGGCTTTCAAAAAACCACATTTTTAACCACTTTTTCGACCGTAACTTCGAATGTTATTGACTGATGATATTATAAACACTTTCCTTACCTTTCAAACCTTTAAAGACTTTTTAGACTCCAAAACGAAAGACCCACGACGTCTGGAGTCCAAATTCAACTGGTTGTAAATGTCGCGGTAAGCGCATACGTCCCTTATACTGCGTCGACTTAGACACTTCATTCGGCGTTAAGTATCGTTACAATCCGAAGTAAAATATATTTTAATCATTGCTTCGCGGAAACACAATGGTTGTTCTATTGACAAGGAACATACTCGTAGGAAGGCACCAACATTTGATGGTGTCATAATACATTATTCATTTGAAAGATATTATACAAAAGCAGATTATTTCACACAATCCTGCTTATGTCATAAGCTTCAACCTTTCCTTTCAACAACTGTCGTGTTTCTGAGCCGAATTCTTCAATGTACATTAACAATTGGAAAACAACAGAACGAACATTCCACTGAAGATTCCAGCATAACACCTACACAAAACAAACAATTGTGTATGCTTCTCGCTTAAAAAACGCACTTTATTTGACCTAAAAACTCAATGTTAGGAAAAACTCAATGTTAGGAAGGCTTTGCAATTCGTTTCTAAACATCACCGCTTACAATATACACATAAACCAATTTATAAACTTATACTTTACTTAAACTTTGAAAGCTTTATAGTAGAACTTTAAAGATACATAGATGACGTGTTTATATGCAAACAGAATGTTCGTTCTGATTTCGATCAAATAAGAGCCACACACTCGTCAAAACAGCAAATTTACAAGCAACAACGAAATTTTATGTACTCCAAATGCGTCTCGAACCATTTCTCGAACATAAAATACAATTTAGAATTCTTGTGCTATAAAATACTATTCTTATTGTTCGTACAGTTTCGGTCGATGTAGATAACGTGATTACAGTTCTTTTAAAATGTACAGCAAACTTTCATCTAACAAATTGATCGTAATTGCACGTTTCATAAATTTCTAAATCGACATCCCTTCGCTTGGGAAGTTAAAGGCATTACCTAAAATTGCATATAAGTTTGGCCTCAATTTCATTTTTCGCTAACTGTAACAACATTCATTATGCTTTTGAAGTTTGAATTGCTTTCTTCTCGAAGTATTCAATGCAAGAAATGGGGCAAGTTTATGAGAATGGTAATTCTTGTATGTTAAATGAGGCTCAATGAAACAGAAATATTGAAAATGCAAAAAGTGTTCGTTCGGATTGGATTGGATAAATTCACTTGGCATAAAATCAAGAAAAATGTTGGCCAACTGTATTGAGATAGTTCCTGTGTAACATTATTTAGTTTGTTATTCTTTGTCCCCTCAAAAGATAAACGGATGCGTTTATTCGTTGAATCAGCCAGTTTTTCGTCATGATTTGTGTGTACAAATCTCACCACATGAAAAAGCTCATTTTTTATCAAGTTAGCTTAAATTTTCGTTGCTCGGGTATATTTACATAACTTCTTTACATGGGAGCATTAGGCGTTATGGTTAATTTGATTCCCTCATTCCTTCAAAATTTAATTTTTGTGGCATTTTGTGGAAGAAACGGTGTCTAATGTATTCTGGGATGTGATTCGCAATCGCTCGAGTTGTAAATACCACTAAAGGAGACAATTTGTATGCATTGACATGTGTCGCCGTGTGTACCTACTTCTTAGACAAAGTATACGGGGCTTATGTGTTTACAACGGCGTTTCGAACCAAATTACGTGACGATTAGGTTTTTCGTTTTGAAGTCCAAATAAGAGAAACATACGGAAACAACTTTTTTCGTCTGTCCATGCGTCTGTCAACTCGGATAAGTCTTGATAGATTTTCTAAATTGATTCGGTAGTTTTTTAAAAGTTTCAATATTCAGATAGGTTCATCAAGATGTAAGTATACAACCGACTAATCAATAAATAATTCAAAAAAATTTCATATTACAAGCGTCGGTCGACTTTTAGACTTTATAGGGTGAAAACATTGGTTACGAGCCTGTTTAGAAATTGCTTTAGTTTCGAGCCCCTATTGTCTTTCCATTTGTTCTCAAAAAAGAACAAAAGAAAGGCTATTAAACTTGCGCGGTAGACTAGTAACCGGTGCACTTACCCTGCGTTGCTTATATTTTTTATTGCTGTTGATTGGACCCGTACGAAGTACGAAGTGGATATACGTTTACTACAAACAATTTTATTGTAACATGAGGTAGATTGCGGCAGGTAGTGGGACACATTTGTTATCTTCTAGAGATGAGGAATCAGCAAAAAAATGTCCTGTCGTCCGTCTCCACTTCACTTTTTTTCAAAAGGCTCAGCCGGTCACCCCAAACTGTTTTTTTCCTGAAAGGTACACATGACCCATGATTTGAGTTTCAAGATTAGCAAAATCGGTCAACCAGTTCCGGAGATAAGTGTTCAAAAACATGGATTTTCGAGTGTCGGTGAAACTTTCCTGCGAATATCTCAGTAAGTGCACTTACACTTAAGTGTAGCGAAAAAATTGTTCACACATGAAAGCATTTGATCTCACAACAGCACTGAACAATTTTTTTTTGTGGAAGCCAGTTCAGGGATTATTGGAATGGACGAAATTGAGTTTCTCGGCCGTATACGAAAGCAGATTCTATATTAATTTCTTAACTATGCAATATATGGATACTGTCAAAGAGAATAAAATTTTAGAGAACACATGTTTCAGGGTTTTGGGGAAAAAAGGCCCAATTCTGCGATATGATCACATCTGTCACATGACAGTTAGAAAGTTGCTTCCAAAGGCAAAGCTGTAGAGAATAAAATTTTAGGAAACTTGTGTGCTGCTTTCAATAGGGCCTTTGACATTATCTCGGATAATTTCTGTGGATCTTTTAGATTCTTATAGTTCTAAAAGAACGTAAAACATTGAATTGTTTGCTCATTTTTATTTAGATACGTGCGAGGCTTTTAACATCCCCACCTCACAGTATCAAGTCGAATTAGTGCTGATTTTTTAGGGCTAGTTTAGGGCTGCTACACAGAGAGCCTGAGAGATGGGGGTGCCAGCGATACCTGTCTTTTTGCAACATCTTTGGCTATGTTTTTATCTACACTTGTTTCGAACTTATAATAATAGTGATAATTCACAGCTAAACCAAGTACTAAACTCAAAATTGATTTTGATTGAATTTGTCGTTGAGGAGCAACTACTCAAAATGTAGGTAAAAAGTGCGTACGAAATAGTTGTTTGTTTACTTAGTTTTGCAACTTAGAGTATTATAAATTTAGGGTATTTACTGGACGTATTTAGTTACAACACGTGGCACGCATTGACTTTTCTACACTTTAATTTCGAAATAGGCAAAACTTACACGCCGCAACCCATTGCTTTGTTAAATTTACATAATTGTAAACATTTGACACTGGAATTCAATTATGTAAATTTAACAAATCAATAATGGTACAGTGTGGTAAAACTGAGAACAATCAGGCTTAGTTAAAACAGTGCTGTAATGTTGAAACAGTAAGTTAAAAATTTTGAATTTATAAACTCAAGAGGACAAAGGTTCCTGTCAAGCTTTTCACAGTTTGGCCCACTCTACTCATTACTTTTATCTGCTTATTGTAAGTCATACCTTTCGTGATATACAGCGATAATACCAACACTCTGTCGTCGATGATTAAAAGCTTTAAGCTTAAAAATCCCGACAGACCCGACTTTATAGTCTGTATTCTGGATCACCCTTTAATCTACTGAGGTATCCACTTTGAAAATTCTTGTGTATGAGACAAGTAAACAAGAAATTCGGAGAACTTCGGTATTTAGGTAAGGTAAAAAATTGTAACATTTAACGTTAATCAACAAGATATGTTTTATGACTGCGAGCCACATGAGCACGGGCATTATGACATATCACCTACATGATACAATAAAAAAACACTAACCGTAAAAGCTAAATGCGTGACTACAAAAACATGAAAAGCGCTTGAACATAAAACGATTCTACTTAATTTCATGCATATTGTCCATTCTGATAAAGATTTTATGGTTTTAATCGATTGAAATACCAATTCAAAAAGGAAAAAAATGTAATTCCTTTCCTCGATTAATTAAGAAAGATTATGTTTATTATCTTAATTCGTAGCAAAATTCATCTTCGTTTTCGCGATATTAATATCGTTTACTTTTACTGAAACCGAAATAATATCTCAACATCAAAACGTAAACATTTTCTTGAGTGTTGTGAAAAACCTTTTAAATTAACTCTGAAGATGCACACAGGATTATTAAAAAAATTATTAGCCCTGGCGCTTATTTTAAAATTTTATGAAGGAAATTTAGATAATCTCCAGCATCTTTAACTGAATATCATGCCTATCTTCCGCATTCATTCATTGAGCATTTTTTTTTTGGAAATTTAATTTTGTCTTTCCCATTTACTGTTAAACAACATCGATGTGGAAACATTGTCTCAAGATCAACTTGATGGATTTATTATGCGATAAGAAAATATGGGAAAAAATGTTGGTGCTGTTATTCGCAATTATTTGTTGTCTTTAATTTAGGGACGGAAAAGAGTTTCAAGCGTTGGGTGTTGTATCTCATAAATATTTTGTTGTTACTAAAATGCTGATTGCACACTTTAATAAAAAACAAAGGCGGTGACAGTCCACTATCTGTGAAAATATGGCAATATTTCCGGATCTTCCGCACAAAAAACTGATAAGATTCACGCACGATTGCGATAGAATATAAAACAAACATATTCGTCATCAACGCAACTACTTTGCGACAGAATGAAAAGCACCATTTTATGTGATTGCAATTGTATAACATTTTCGGCATTTATACCGGTATTCGGCATTGTTTCTTTACTGTATTGGTACCGGTATTCCCCAGTTCCATACCAATAATAAAATTTCTAGAGCGATTTAGGACATTCGGTCTTATCAGGTAGCTAAACATTGCCCTGTTGCCAGATCGCTTTCCAATGATCAGCTGGACTGTACGAGTATACGATTTGATCGTGTATCAGGCGATTTACGAGAAGAAAGTCGCAGTCACTATATGGACTGGTAATTCGTCCGTGTTCATTACCTTGTTCCATTGCCTTAGGAACGCATTTGTTTTCCGAACTTCTACGGTAGTCAATACATTCAGCCATACCGGTACAGTCTTCCAACACCAACAGAATGGCTGGGTCTATTGGCTAACGTAGAGAACCACCGCACCGGAAGAATGATATATGAAACATTATTGTTCATTCCTCTTTGTCTCGTTTACAATTATGCGATAAAAAAGCGTATCATCATATCGGCAAGCCTCGACGTTATATTACATTATGATAATCTACTATTTCATGGCGGACTGTTGCCAGTGTCAACACAAACTTAATTTTTAGTCCAAACCAACAAAATGTCGGATTTGACAATTTAAAATTTAATAAACGACTTTCCTAGCCATGATTCAAGGCTTCCTCGATATGACTTCTTGTTTCACAAAATGATTTAATTTATTATGTTCTTTTTTGGTACGCTTCATCTACGATATTGAAGTTAAATTCTATTAAGAAGTATTTTAATAAGACTTTCACGGAAAAAGAAAGAGAAACTCTACGCAGACGTGTGCGTTGATTTTCGATCGATCGGTAGTGGCATGTCCCGTTTCGAAACAACTTAATCTCCTTCAATTTGTGATGTCTGATTTTGGTATCGAAAGGAGCGACTTTTTCGCACTAGTGCGAAAAAGTGCTGCTTAAAATTCGAAACGTTTTGATTATTTCGAATTACGAGAAACTTTGTTTTACACGCATAGCGAAATAAGATTTTTCTCAAACGATGTTTTGCGAACTCGCCCTCAGCTTGTATCAACCAGCAATCTCACATTTAGTGCGAGAAAAAACTAATCATTTGTAGCGAAAATAGCTATTTCGTTACTTGGTGCTGTAAGGATCGGAATAGGTAAATTTTCAGGTCGAGGTTCTAGTTGTTTATTTCAGGGATCCTCAGATTAGGTTTCTAGCTAAAATTTTATAATAAATAATTCAATAATATAATGCAATAAACCAAGTAGAACTGTTTATTTGCGACGTAAAATTAACCTGCTCCGACCTTTCTAGTGCTGAAATGTTGCGACTTATACGAAAATACTGTTTTAACATGCGCTTGGAAAATGATTATTGTGTAACGCATTTTTTCTTTGAATACACAAAATAAGATCAAATATAAATGTTTTGAACAATTATTTCTTCCTTTTTTCAATGGGTCGCGCTCAAATCTACTTTATACTTTTCAGGAAGTCGCACAACTTTGATAACAAATTGTTTTACGTTTATCACGGAATTCATTGTCGCTCCTCATTTAATAACATCAACAAACGTACGTAAAATAAATGGAGTTAATGTTACACTATCAATTATTTGCGAAGATCGGGGCACCGTTGAACGTGTATGAAACATGAACTTAAAAAAAAATTGGACTGAAAAAACGTTGTTGCTACAATAGTAATATTTAATATTAGTGTCGTATGAAGGTATTTTATCGCAAGTATGTCAGATGTCGATCCGAAGCGAAGCGATTTCGTCATTTACTTTCTCGCACTGGGCGACTCGCACTATTTCGTACAGACTGAGTTCCGAAATAGTAATTTTTCTACCAAGGTAGGTATGATGGTACACGAGATGTGGTATTGCCAAACGAGCGTAGAGAGACGTAGAGAGAGACTTTTCTCGCACTGGAAGGCGTGAAAAAAGCTACCTAATACGACATCCAAAACAGGCGAGTAATATGTTTGGTTTACGTCAGACAATTGCAAGAATAGTAGATTACAGTGGGGGGTGCGGAAGTAAGTCATTACATGAGGGATCAATTTTGTGAAATGAGCCAAACTCAAGAGGGTGTTTTTAAGCAAGAAGCTTTGAAAACTGTTTTTTGACGAGTGTAGAGTTTGTATCCCGAGCCGAAGACGAGGTATACATCTACACGAGTCAAAAAACAGTTTTTAAAGCGAGTTGCTTAAAAATACACGAGTGTCACGAAATGATCCAGAATGGTTGACTTACTGAGCACACCCCACCATATACAGTGTCCCATCCAAAAACGCGTCATTACATGCAGATATACATGTAATGAGAAGTTTCCGGTGGGGCCCTAATATACATGTAATGAATAATTTCCTTGGGGTGCACATATGCATGTAATGACAAGTTTTCGGTGGGACATCGATTAAAGACTATTTTCATTATTACTGCGGCGTTTAAAGGTTGACAAGATCTATGGTATAACTATACTGTTCTAAAAAACCTAACACAAATTTTTCGAACAGTTTATTACAGTTGAGAGAGTGTTTTTTTGTTTTATAATAAGGGACCAAGACCACCTGCTTTGTCTTACGATTTCAGTTATTTCCAATTATTTTGCTCCTGCACCTTTTCTTTCCTTGTACTTAAATTAATGCAACAATTTTCAGATGAAAGCAAAAAATTACTTTTCAGCATCGGACGGGTTACAACATATAATCAGTTAAAACTTTTATCTTATTTAATTAGAAATTCTTTGTTTCGGAAACAATCTTTTCCTAACAAATTAAAAAACATCCCAACTTTGTTCATTAAGCTTTTAATAAAACAAAATAAAAATGTAAAATTACACCATTTTGTGTGTGTTGAGAAAGAAAAAATCAAATGTTAAATTAAAGGTTATTTAGGAAAATATGGTTTTTTATAGTTAGGCTACGAGAAAAATTCAAAATAAATCTGTTTTTATACCGAGAACATTTCCATAAAAGAAGAACGTTAATTTTGCATATTTTCTTTGCTTAGTTGTAATGTATGTATGTACTGTACACGTATAGTGTACAGTACATAGAGTTCTTTACTGTTATGAAGAATTGAATCGCGAGCTCATTATATAATATATTTTGAAGATGAATTAATTTGAAATACTTTTAAATGAGTATTTCTTTATAATTAAATAAGGCAACGTAGGTTGGATATCTCTATGTATTCATTTGAACCTAATTTATCATGTTTACAAGCTGGTTACTTGTAGCGTGTTAATGACTTATTCAGAAAGGTGTAATTACCATATAAATGTAACAAGAGTAAAAAATCAAACGAGAGTGAGTAATACAGTAGCAGAAACAGCGCTGTCGTGTATTGAACGCGATGTGATGTGTAAGGTTTTCATGAAAGGACGAAAAATTAAAAGTATTTGGGATGAAAAGTCTGTCTATTCCAACTGTCAAAATGGTGTTTTAAGCGTCTTAATAAAAATGCTTTTCTTTCGTCTAAGATTCCCTTTTCATCTCAACAAACTTGATTATTACGTTATATTGGAAATTGCCAGCGTTGTGAAAAACCTCCCAACCCCCCACCACTGGCCCTCCTAACTCTTCACTCTTTCAACCATTCATCCAATCCCTCTTCCGAATCCACTCCGTAGCCTCAAAACTAACGAAATATTCTTGATAAACCGAATCTGAATCCTTCAGTCTGAACCACTCAACCAATTTTCAATTTTGTTTTGTTAGTTTTCTGTTAGCTTCTGCATAGCTTCCATTTAAAACCTAGGAGAGCAATTTCTGTGCTGATTTTGTGTAGATACAATCGAAAAACTTTCAATGACAACTAAAAACCATTTTTTGACTACTTCTTTTATCGTATTTCAGAAAAAAGAATTTCTGTCAAGATTTGCTCTAGTTCTCGTGTTAATGGACAAGTTACAGACTGACAATTTTTTCCAGATGTAAATCGCACATTCTCTGACACCGCAGCTTGTGGATGACCACTTAGCTCACGTCTTGGCACGTTTTCACCTAGGAGTTGCGGGAAATGCTACTTTTCAATGAAAAATACTACTGAACTTTGTCAGTTCATTAATATTGTCTATATTTGAAAAATGTTTCGAAAATACAAATGTGTGGAAACGTTCTCTTTTCAGCAGGTATGTTTGTCTGAACTCATTATTTCACAACCAATCTGCGAAATTTTGAAAATTTTAGCATTATGTCGATTCCAACCTCTCACATACATTTCCAAATTTATATTTCGCGAATTTTACGTACGGCCGTTTAGGCTCAAAAAGAATTTCGTCGACGTACTAAGTGATCCGTATTTTTTTTTTTCAAATATACGTACTTTTTTTTCTATTTTTTCAAGTACTGAGCTGTATTTTTTGCACATTTGCCACATTTTTTGTGCCAGTCTGCTTTTTTAATCGAAAAATTCGTTCTGAGTTAAGAAATGTGGACATTTGTTTTCACATTTCCACATTTGTTTTCACATATGTGAGTCATAGTTGCCTCGCAAATGTGAAATTTTATTTTTTTCAAGTGGCACATTTGTCGTTCCCATCGCACATTTGCCATGGGTCAATGCAAATCTGAAAACTTTGACAGTAAATGTGCCGAGATGTGCTCGAGAACGCCACATACAGGTTAGCGAAGTGGTCACATTTGCCAGTCACATTTCGGCGAATTTGCCGAATTTGGCAAATTTGCCTGTTTTCAACATTCAAATGTGACTACTTCCTTAACCTGTATCTGGCGTTCTCGAGAACATCTCGGCACATTTACTGTCAAAGTTTTCAGATTTGCATTGACCCATGGCAAATGTGCGACGGGAACGACAAATGTGCCACTTGAAAAAAATAAAATTTCCCATTTGCGAGGGGAGGTCAAAACATGCTACAAATACGCAAAAACCCGGTAAATTACATAGAAGTTCAAAATATAGCTTCGAATTTTATGACTTTTGATAAAGTGTCTGGTGTTTAGAAAATTATATTTTAACAACAAAACACGGGTTACATTTACAACTTGCTCGTATATGCTTTCGTCGCAGGTTGATAATATTAACAAAAAATGAAAATTATTAACGAGTCCCGCATCTCCCAGAGTATCTAAAAATAGAATAAATTGTTTATGTGTTATGTATGATGAAATTCTATTTATCCCTTTATAAATAATTCACCAAAATGAAATAAGTCGTCGCGTTTAATGGGGTGATATTGATCAATCAAAAGGAAGCGTCGAAGAAAACTCAAAATTACGAGAAGTAAAGTCTTAAATTCAAATACCGAGATTTGGTTTCATTTATTAATAAATATGGGAATATTATTTCAAATCAAATTATTTAATAATTCGTTTGAAATATTTTTAATGATTTTAAGATCTTTCAGACGACATTTACCACAAATCAATAGATGAAGGTAGGTAATATAAATTGCAATGCGGCCATAATGCAAGGGTGCATTTCAAGAAAAGAAATTTTTTATATTTAATTACACATAATCGTACTAAGGCACTTTTACATGCGACGCGACGGGGCAAAAATGAGGAAATTTTTGAATTTTTTCTTGATTTCACCCTTTTCATGCAGGCACTTTCGCTTGTAGACTCCCGAAACTCCCGAAATTCAATCAAAATCAATCGTCCAAAAAAGGTACACAAACAAATATCACCGACTTCGTTTTATAGCTAGGACTCCTGTTCCCCTATTTTCAACAAGTCATGCAATGTTTCCTTACCAGTTATCTCCGCTTCTCCGCGAAATAAAGTGAGAAGGAGAGATAAAAGTGGTGATGGTGAAGGTGACACGAAGTATTCCGTAGGCAGCCGAAGGTGACACGAAGTGTTCCGAAGGCAGCCGAAGGCATTCGAAGGTGACACGAAGTGTTCCGAAGGCAGCCGAAGGTGACACGAAGTATTCCGAAGGCAGCCGAAGGTGACACGAAGTGTTCCGGAGGTAGCTGAAGGTGACACGAAGTGTTCCCAAGGTAACCGAATGTGACACGAAGTGTTCCGAAAGTAGCCGAAGGTGTTGGAGAACAATTTTTTTGAAGAAAAAATTTTTTGGAGAAAATTGTTTTGGAGAAAAATTTTTTTCGAAGAAATTTTTTTTTGAGAAAAATTTTTTTTGGAAGAAACTTTTTTTTGGAGAAAAATTTTTTTTGGAATAATTTTTTTCGGAGAAATTTTTTTTTCGGGGAAAATTTTTTTCCGGAAAAATTTTTTTGAAGGAAAAATTTTTTTGGAGAAAAACTTTTTTCGGAGAAAATTTTTTTCACGCGATTCGTATAGGAATGATAATAAAGATCAATATTTAAAAAAAAAAATAAAAAAAAACCTCTTATAAGGTAGAGTGTGACGCAGTCCGTGAGTTTGATTCCAAAATTAACGATTTCGCTTGAGGTGACGCTATCGCTGATAATACGCAGAAGTTTGTTTGAATATAACCTTGTGTCCAAAGTTTTAATTTCCTGAAAAATTACAGTGTCTTTTTAAAACAAAATTACGTTGTGTTAAAAAAATTGCGTCACAAATGCCGGACCCAACGACGTAATAATTTTTCTTTACTTTCAGTTTTTGCGCTGCAAAAATTTGACTTTTATTTCTTATTGCGTACATTGTTTAGAGTAAATTTAAATTTTTGCGATAGAGCTCCTTGTTAGAGTTCTGCTACGCCTTAAACATGGCATCAAAATCTATCGTTGATAATTTGTATAGAATAATATTGTAGAACTTGTGCGCCATGTTTTTTGCCATCACCTAACACTTGCACCATCAACCGGTAAGTCTTGTGTGATGTAATTTTTAGATTTTAAAACTTTGTACTGTGTCTATAAGGCAAATAATACTAGTATCAGTGAATCCTTTCTTTCCTTTTACTGTAATGGCGCCCGTCAGTTATTTTTAATTTGATGTTATGATGTTACATGTAAATTGAAACGAAAAACAAATAAACAAAGTCAAATGTAGTGGGTAATTTCCGAATGGGTTGGGCAGAAAGTAGTACAGGAGGTCGTTCTTGCAAAGTTACTTGATGGAAAGAGACAAATTAATGTTAAATCAACCAAAATCAATGACTTTAGAATACCGGTCCACTTGATCATTTTATTCCGAACGACAGAGAAACAATTTTTTGTACAAATAAATAATTGAAAATAAATTCGTTCGGTAAGTCCAGGTTAGTTACAAAATTATTTGAAGTTATTTATAAATCATTTTATGAAAATGTAATGAAGTCATAGTTTTAATTTGGTTAGAAAGTAGATGGTTACAGCTGCAATGAGGAATTAATGAACGCAAAGTGGAAAGGTATTCGCAAAGTAAATGAAAATCGTTTCATACGAATCGAAGAAAAAGTAACAAGTTTTAAGATATCTTCACCGAAAACAAAACTCTGTAGGACCTACAACAACAGCTCCTATACGAATTTCATGGGTTCATCTTAGCTGTTGTTTTCAATGGTGGAAATTCAATGGAATACATATACCAATATAATTTGAAGCTTTGTTTTGTATGCCTCGAGAAAGATTTACATATTATGATAAATATTTCTTAGAGGGCTATTATATAGCAATAAAACAAAATACAGTCCGTACGAATGAATTCTTTCGTTCAGGATGATCTTGTTATACTCGTTCACGTGTTTTTAAGCAAGGGAGTGTTGCTGTTATTTGGAATCGCGTACCTTCTTATATAACTCGCCTTCGACCCTATAAACAAGTCCCACCCCAGTTAAAATATCGATTGAAGAGCTCGGTAGAAGAACGGCATAAAGCTTAAAAGCATAAAGCATAAATTCAAATGTCAAATAAAAGTGAGCGAGATGCATTCAACGTTCAAATATGAGAAACAGAGAGAAAATGCGTGCTTCATGTCCTTTTAATGAGTCCATCAATTTCCAAAGCTCGTTTTAAAAAAGCCACAGTTCAGTTTTGTTCTTTACAAGTAATACCGAAGCTGAATTCATTTAAAAAAAAATCAGCTGATTTCATTATTCGTTTTCGTTTATAAGATCGATTCACTTCGGATCAGTGTCTTCATTCTTAAGAAAAAAAAAATCAATGAAAATTAGCGAAGATTTTCAAATAAGCGAAAAATTAAACATCGCCGAGAATCTTTTGTTTAATTTTGTCGCTAATCTGATTTTTTTGCGAATTTTGTTAAAAATCTTTGCTGATTTTCTCTAATTTTTTATATGACGGCAGCATAGAAAAGGCTGCGTTGTCCTCAATGGCGATAGGAAATTTTAACTCGCCTTGCTGTTGGAAAACCTATTTTCTCCTCTCGGATAACGAAAAACCTTCTCAATGCTGGTAAAGAAATGAAGCTGTTCCATGTGTAATTACCGATAAAAGCTGACATCTGTGAAATGTGAAAAATGAGAAGTAGTCAAGCGGTAGAGGTTAGCGGGTTGTCCGATATGCGGGAAAAAACCCCTCCTAAATCCGTACCCGAACTATTTTTCACGAGCTTTAAACATTTTGAATCGTTATTTTGTGCAACAGCTGCAATTAGAATTTACATTTTGTGATAATACGCAACAAAGTTTATTTTTTATCGATTGCGAGGTATGAGGAAGGATGTTCTTTTGTGATTATTTACTAGTCGAATCTAGTTGAATGTTTTGTTTTACTTTTCGGGCTAATATAATGCGGCAGTAAATAATTCGGAAAACATTTTTAGTTTCACGGCAAATAAACAAGTGAGAAGCGAGTGCACACCTCCTGCGCAAAGCGAGAGAAAACCAGCAGACACCGTATTTTCTCCCCTTTTTCCATGGTTGTTAAACTCGGTTGTTAAATCGAATTCGACCCGAATTTTTTCGGGTAGGAGAATTCCAAAAAAGGTCGGCCCGTACACCTCTATTAAGCGATGCGAAATGTGAAAAATGAGAAGAAGTCTTCCTTAGGATAACCTAATCAATCGAATGAGCTATCCAACGCAGCATTAAGAATTTTCTCATATAAGTTCTTACTACAGATCCCGTCAGTTTTCAAGTTTTCTTCTGAAGCACAAATAACATAACTTAATACCAAAGTTTAATATTCGATGATCGCAATTTCGCAATCTTCATTCGCAGAATGTTATTTTCAATCTATCCAACTTTTCCACTTAAACTCAATATAAACGGAAAATTTTCTCCTTGCTTGTTAGTTCTTGAAATATTATCGACTGGCCAAAGGCTAAACAAGTTTGTGGGGCAAAAAATCTGATATTTACCAATGGGAACATGTTTTCTCGTTAATGTGTATACAAACAAACGATTAAGTTACACGCGGTTGCATACGAGGTTTCCAAAGAAATAAGAAATTATGACAAAAGTTTCTGAAAGTAGCAGAAGAAGGTCTTCAATGAAACCGGAAAAGTTTGCTTTGGATATTATTTCTACACAAAAATGTTTGACATTCGAATAAAATAAATCGAAGTTAATGCCGATCGGTTGGATATAACTGAATTGAACGCCTAATGGTGAAACAAGATTTAACTGTATTGGTGATGACAACGTTTCAGCAAAAACGATTGACACTTTTTGAGAGAAAAATTGATGCGTCAGTTACAGCATCGCAAAATAATGCCCAAAACCAATTTCATTACTTATTCGTACTAACCTTAACAACACATTAATCTTTCGCTAAACAAAAACAAGATGTACTAAAAGATGTAAAATATCTACTTCTTTACATTCGTGTCATTCAAAAACAGATATATTCAACTTTATCCGTAATACCAGAATCTAGACTTTATAACATAAATGCTATGTATGTAGTTGTCAATCACAGCTCGAAACATTAGAAATAATGTCAAGTTGAGTGAAGCGCAAGTTTTAGCAACTTCGTTTCATATAGAGACACATTTGCGCTAATGGGGAATCGACGACTTCTCTTACAGTTTTTATTTCGAACAGAACCAAAGCTAGATTTCTAACAGTTACGTTTTTTTGCCTCAGTCATGTTAGCTGCCGACTTGATGAGCTCGACGGTCGCTACCGCCAAGCAATTTCACCGGTTGAAAATATGGTCACTTTTTGTATATAAAACAGTTCATTTCCACCGATTTTGTTTGTCGCTTAAAATTCATTTTATTCACCGCAGTTGGGCGTTAAATAATACATTTTTATATTCCCGACTAAATGTGGCCAATACATAGGACATTTATTAATGCGATGCACTTGAGTTCGAATCAATGATTTGATGAGTGATTTTTTGAATTTTTAGACCCGTTACGAAGAATGAAGTTCTTCGAAAAGGGGTCTTATGCGTTTACCACGACGTTTGTAACCAGTGGAATTTCGACCCGGGAGAGTAGGGGGGGGGGAGGAGAGGAGCTCCGATCATGGTCCTCAGATGACGAATCAGCAATAAAAAAATGTCCGTCCGTCCGTCCGTCTGTCAACACGATAACTCGAGTAAAACTCAACCGATTTTCAAAAACTTTTTTTCCCTAAAAGGTAATCAAAAAATCTAATGGGATTGAATCTAAGCACTGTCGAATCAAGGGTCGCCGAGCTAGGGCCGTTTAAGTGGGTTTTGGTCTTTTCTACATAACTCGAGTAAATCTTTTCCGATTTTCATAAATTTTTTTTTGTTTGAAAGACCTGGGCATAGCCGACAATTTATGGAAGAAACTTTTTTGAATTTGAGTCCTTGGACTTAGGTAGGGCACTATGTGTTTTTTGTACACAACTCGCGTAAATCTTTTCCGATTTTCATAAATTTTTTTCTATTTGAAAGATCTCGGCATGACCGACAATTTGTGGAAGAAACGTTTTTGGATTTGAGTCCTTGGACTTAGCTAGGGCATTACAAACGAGTCTATGTTAGGGCCCTACGTATTTTTTGTACATAACTCGAGTAAATCTTTTCCGATTTTGAAAAACTTTTTTTTGTTTGAAAGTACGACCGACAATTTGTAGAAGAAACTTTTGCCTCTGCTTAGGGCTCAAGTGGGCCTCATATCGGTCCTAAGGTCGGCCCTAACTAAATTTTTTTTTTTTGCTATGTTGCAGAACAAATTGAGGGAAGCATTTTTGTCTATGGAAGTATGTGTTCGAGGCCTCGACTTAGGGTCCTAGGTCAGTACTAAGGTCGGCCGTAGCCCAAAAAATGTTTTTTTGCTATGTTGTAGAGAAAATTAAGGAGAACATATTTCTCTATTTGTGCTCTGTGCTTTCAAAATAATTTTTACACCGTTTCTTCGGACGGGTTTTCAATATTGCCCTATCGGCAATTTCCAATACAATTTAATGTCAATGTAAGGCAATATTTATTAAACACGTTCGAGTCTTTTCGTAACATCAACTCTGTTTGCCACATCTATTCTGATACGTACGGGTCCCCTGCATATGTTTTTCCTTAAATTCTTTTGTTTTTCCATATTTAGTGGAGAACGATAACAAATTATAAATTCGTCTGTCGCCCGGGACTTTTCTTCAACCTCGCACTATATTGCACATAATGTAGTACGAGTTGCAACAATATCTATAATTGTTGATGTCAAACTTTGTTTCGTTGAATTGTTGCTTTGGTGAATAAAATAGCATATGCATCTGCTGGAAAATTTCTTTTCCTACTCGGGAAATGACCACATCTAGAATTGGGAGGGATCTCTAGATCTATGGCAATTAGGAAATTGCTTCCCAAGGCAAAGTTGTAGAGAATAAATTTAAGAGAACAAGTGTTTCAGAGCTTTCGAGGAAAATGACTCAGTCCTGGGATATGACTACTTCTACAATTAGGAGGGACTCATATAGGTCGTGATGTCTGATATTTTAAAATTGTACAGTACATGCATGTATGAACAGGTGGCACTAGGAGTACTACTGCCAGCGCCAGTATGCCATAAGTTTTAATAATTATAACTTTTTTGTATTTGTAAATAACGCAAAAATGTACAAGTTGACGCAGCGTTGACTTGCCCTTTTTTGCGTTATTTTGATATCTTGTGTTGCTCTTCAGGGTGACCTTGATGCGCTTTGTGTATGCTGTAATATGTAGTAGCAACTTGTTTCTGAATGTCAAATGTGATTTCGTTTTATCGCTTGAATAATCCTTTGTTGTTTGACTGCAAAATCGGCTTTGCAATGTTGACACGTGTATTTGTTATTCGTGACTTGGGCATTCTTTTAGATAGTGCTCTTAATTTGCCATTTCATGTAGATGCTGTCATTTCTAAAGCTCTGTGTTAAGATTAGTGAAGAGAGTATGTCGTGGATTTACTAACTTGAAAGCTTTAGTTACTGTCTACACATCTCATGTTCGATCGCATCTTGAGTACGCATCGGTCGTATAGTCGGGTGCCAATCTGACAGGGTTAATGCAATAGAGTCCATTCAAAAGTAGTTCGTTTTTTACGCCCTGTGCAGAACTGTTAAGAGAGATGAAGATTACAGGCTTCCATCGTACGATTCTAGATACAAGTTGCTTGGAATTCAATCCTTAACTAGACGTAGACTTAACTCGTGTGCTTTCTTTGCATATTACGTAATTGAATGCCTCCTGAACTTTCTTGTAAATTTGAGATGAACCGGCCTACCACAAACTTTCGTTGCCAAGAGCACTTGCTTGTTCCTTACCATCGTACACTCTACGGCTTCTTCGAGCCAGTCGCAAATTTGTCGAGGATTTTCAACAATTTTTGCTGAGTGGTTAATCCTTGTGTCTCTAGACTCGCCTTTCGTACTCTAATCAGATCTGCCGTAATAACTTGTGAATCGCAATTTGCAGTTGGTCCTTACGTATCATGAAATTTCTCAAAAATAAATTAGTGAAAGTCTAACATGAAGAGAAAAAAGAAATGAAACGAATTTTGTTGATTTTTGTTCAATGGTCTTTTCTCTAAGCTTCTTTTTTTTAATATACTTCAAAGTTGTAAATTGTGCATCATCAGTTGCTGTTGATTATAGATATTATTATTATCTTAAAGCGTTGAAATGTGATTTTTGGTTCATTCGTTCATCCCCTCATTCATTCAAAATTTAAATTGAGTGGCGCGCTTAAGACTCACGTTTCGGTCTACATTTTGATACTCGAAAGTTTCCCATACTTGTTCCACAAAATAATATAATTGCTTTGGATATTGTCCGGACAATATCGACCTTTCACAATAAAGCAAATCTTAAGAATACTCCGTCATCGAAATGCTTTCAATAAATTTTCCCGAAACGCAATACATTTTCGAAAAGCTTATAAATTATTGTTGCCGGAAATGTTGATTCAGGTGTATGTTCTGTTCACATTTACACACTATAAGAATGTGGCAAAGACGTAGAACTTCCTATTTTTTTAATAAACTACGTTCCACTCCTTCATCATCGTTATAACAGTCCTCTTTTTTAAATTAGCATGTTTTAACGAATACCAAAATGAAATATTCCGGATTCTTCGAACGTTTGTATTAATTTTTTTATTTGTGTTCATTTCGTCGTCAATATTTTCGCATTTTTAAAGAAAAGTTAAGCAACATAAAAGGAAGTTTTCAAATATTTTTTCATATCATATCTGTTTCATGTTAACAAACTAAATGAAAGACAATAATGAGCAAAGAAGCTAATATAAAAGAGTCTTTATAGTGGATATAATAAAAAAGCACATTTTATTTGCAGAAAAGAAGAAAAACGAAGTAGACATTTATATTTGAATTTTCGGGTGTAACGCAAATACATAGTCAAAAGAAACGCTTCCAAAAATAAATAAATTATCCTTTGTGGGCTTCATATTCAAGTTGAGGATATGCACAGCATTATAAACTACATGACTCATTAGACCTTGAAGAATGGCTTTAAGAAGACTAAATCTTTAATTTGAAATTACTGCTTTACATCATGAACTCAGAGGCGCCAACTACACTGCGGACGAACGGGGGCGATAGATGCTACTACATGGGGTGAAAAGTCCGCGGCCTTGCAATGAAAGAACTAACTTTTACATATGAAATTAATTTTATTCTTCAACGTAGTCTCCCTGAAGGGAAATGCACTTAGTCCAACGGTCCTGCAACATTTGGATACCTTTGGTATAATAGGATTTCTCCAACCCTGCAAAATAGGCCTCTGTTTCGGATATCACCTCATCATTAGAGTAAAATCTTTTGCCCTGTAGCCATCTTTTTAAGTTTGGGAACAAATAGTAGTCGCTGGGGGCCAGATCTGGAGAGTAAGGTGGGTGGTGGAGTAATTCATAGCCCAAAGAGTCCAGTTTCACAGTTGCTTTTATGGATGAATGCGCTGGTGCATTGTCATGATGAAACAGGACCTTTTTCTTCTGCATATGCGGTCGTTTTCTCTTGAGCTCGTTGTCGAGCTGTTCCAATAATGTGACATAGTACTCGCCAGTTATTGTTTTTCCTTTCTCCAAATAGTCGATAAATATTATGCCATGCGCATCCCAAAAAATCGTGGCCATAACCTTGCCTGCAGAACGCTGTGCCTTTGGGCGCTTCGGTCGGCTTTGACCAAATTCTAACCACTCTGCAGACTGTCTATTGGACTCTGGTGTATAGTAATGAATCCACGTTTCCTCAATCGTGACAAATCTACGCAAA
>CM055404.1:151490002-151506223 GCA_029228625.1 Pseudolycoriella hygida | reverse complement strand
CAGTTGAGGTCGCACGTGTGCAACAAAAGGGAATTAAGTAGCGGAACAAAGTTAGCTATTCACAGGTCAATATTCCGGCCGACGATTCTGTATGGTAGTGAGAGTGGGGTTGACTGCGGATATCTCGTGCATGACCTGGAGGTTTCTGATATGAGGGTTCTTAGGAATATAGCGAAGGTTAATAGGAGGGAGCAGTGGGATAATCATATAAGGAACGGCGGCATTAGGGAAAATTTCGGGATTTCGTCAGTGGAAGAGGCGGCAAGGGCCAGTCGTCTGCGCTGGTTCGGGCACGTTCAAAGGATGGGTAATAACAGGCTACCGAAAAGGATCTTGGATGCACAGGTCCCGGGTGTTAGGCCAAGGGGTAGACCAAGGAGAAGGTTTATCGATTCAATTAAATCAGATTAAGAAGTTAGGGGACTTTCTCTGGGCGAACAAACCATCTCCTTGGCGGGCGATAGGAGGGCATGGAGGACGATAGTTCACCAATCTGGGGTTGCGACAGAAAGACCTCACACCGGAAGGTACTAACGGTCTATAAAGTTTGATGATGATGATGATCATTTTGTGTTTTGGAGTATACAAAATATCGCCGGTCGACCCAGAGGTAGAAAAAATTTATTATTTTTTCAACTCATTCCCACTACTTTACAGAAGGACATTAAGGAATAAGGTCTTGAATTACTTTGTCATTGATATGCGGGGCCATTCAAATAGTGGTCACGCTGAAAAAGACGGATTTTAGACCCCCCCCCCCCCTTGCACGCAAAAATACGTGGAAAAATTCAGGCGTGTGGAGCGCACGCTTTCTCAAACCCCTCTCCCCCCCCCCCAAAAAAAAAAGCGTGTACTCTATTTGAATGGCCCCTGTCAGGTGGGAATGAGTTGAAAAAAGAATTGATTCCAAGTTTGCGTGCTTTAATCCGTAGAGATTCGAAAAGTATCGAAAGACGTTTCATCGTTGAGTTTACTCAACAAAAATTCCTCTGAAGATAAAATGTATTTGTTAGCGGTTTACCATCATTCATCATCAAACTTTATAGACCATTAGTACCCGTGGTGACACCTGTTAGAGTAAGCAACCCCATGAACGATCAGATAACCATACCTGGTGTACTAGTGTGGGTCACTTAGCAGAAGGATAAAGGCTGTCTTCGGGTAGTATCCTAACGTTACGTATTGAAAGGGTCGGAAACAGCTAAGCGTTATCACGATGGAGAACGCCTTAGCATGGTGGCGGACGATTTCGACTATAGAAACAACGGCAGCATGCAAAGTCCTAGTCAGTTTGATTAGCATCATTCACCAACCCGCACCGGCCAGCGTGGTGTTTTAATGGCTGAAAACCCTCGAAATACGACTACAACCAGCAGTGGATACAAATGGGCTGAAAAAGAAGAAGTACGTTTCGGCGTGAGGTCTTTAAGTCGCAACCCTAGAATGGTGAACTATTGTCCTTTATGCCATTCTGTAGCCCGCCAAGGAGATGGTTTGTTCGCTCGGTGAAAGTCCCCTAACTTCTATAAACCTTCTCCTTGATCTACCCTTGGGCCTGACACCAGGGACCTATGCATTGAAGACCCATTTGGGTAATTCCATTGAGGAAACCTTCAAATTTTCCCTAATGTCGTCGTTCCTAATATGATTATCCCAGTCTCCCTCGGATTAACTTCTGCTATATTCCCATATTAGAAACCTCTAGGTCTTGTGCGTGAGAGACAATATTTGGAAAATGCGGTAGGTCAAACCTTTGATATATTGTTGTGCAGGCCGGTGAATATGTAAAAGGTACTGATACATATGTCACGTTAAAAAAAAAATAACAGTTTTCCGACGATAACATGCCTTAAAACTTGTACTAAAGAACTTGCTGAACATAAAAATAAAGGCAAAAACACTTTTAATGATAAAAGTAAAAATAAGTATGATAGCCCAATTTATAACAAAAAGAAATTGAAAACTGTTGTTTTGAGTTTTTCCATTCTCTAATATTCATTACATTTTAATTTTCAATCAGAATTCTGAGAATACAACGCCCGAGAGGAATATTATAGGCCTTCCAGTGTTTCATTCTTATTTCAATTTTTGAACAATTTTTCGCCACATTCCAAAGTTATATTGCAAAAGTTTGTAATGAAAAAACGTGTTGATGATAATAGTTAAATTAGGGCAGGAAATATTTCATTTTTCGTTTTCTTAGTAAATTATTATTAAGCAAAAAATACCACTGCAATTTAAAGTTTAGTTGGAAACTTGTTACAAAATCAGAAAAGAGACATTATGACAATTATGAGATTATGAACCTTAAGATCATTCAATTCAGAGAACTGAACTTACAATAAACGGTAAAAGCGCAGGAAGTGATGACATTTCTACAAAACGAAAATTGTATCTAATTCGTTGAAATTCAATAGTGACATGGAGCTGCAGTTCATTTATTGATCGATTTTCAAAAACTTTTTTTTTCCTGAACAGTAACCAAGAAAGTTTTTATGGGATTGACTTTCGGTATTGTTGGGCAAACAAAAAAAAATATTTTTGAAAATTTGCTTTTGACGAATTTCTCTAGTTGTGTTAAAACGACCCAAAACCATTTAGGCGTTACTATCTGGGTGAAAAATAAAGTAAATCGTTCAGCGTTTGATAATAATAACCAGTGGTAAGCTGTGCGACAACCAAGTGCCATCTATGGGATGTACCAGGAGCGAGAGAGAGAGTCTTATAGATAAAGCCTGAAAATTTTTTCTTATATAACACCTTTGTACACTTCAGGAGACTGACACGGTTCCCAAGTCATATACAAAATTCGTTGCATGGAATTTCCCATTTACTCGAGTTATCGTGTTTACAGAAACGTTTTTTTGCAGATTCGGTATCTAGGGTCCATGATCGATGCTCCCCCGCTACGTCTCGACTGGTTACAAATGGTAAACACATAAGCCCTCGTGCTTCGTAGGGGTCAAAAAAAATAAATTCAAGTCCCTACATTCCGGACGTCAAAGAAATGCAGAACTAGTACTACCATCTACTTACGATATTTCTCCTGTAACGATAATACATTATTCTTGGAACGAAAATACGGTGGGCGTCCTAAACGAAATAGATTCTACTTCAATTTCCACTATTTATACCATACAACGGACAGGACACATGATGGTGTTTCATGACCTCCAAAAATGTTATTATGGCGCGTGTGTCACAATCACAAGACTAGCAAACTGTATAGCAGCAATAAATATTCGTTAATACGATGATCTTTTAATTGAACATCTTTTTTGCTGAAAATTTCAATTGAGGAACGAAAGTCAGAGTGATTTATGCCATTGTTATACAGTCGTCATCGTATATTGCGTTAGAACGACTTTTACACAATAACGTTTCTCGAAGTCTGTGTAACATAAGAGAAAGCTACTTTCCTGTGTGGAAGCCTCTACGCTGACCTTCTTCTTATGTTATACAATCGAGTGAAGTGTGTATCATGCTATTTTCATTATTTTTCCTTGTCGATAGAAAAAATAAGCAAACTTGGATACTCACAGAATTTAAATTAATATGTAGTCAATGAAATGGCTTTGCAATGTACAAAACAGATGTAAATAAAACAGTGAGAGAAATCAGCCACCTCACATCGAAATGAAGAAGAAGAAAAAAAAAAGATCGAAATGGAAATTATCATGGAAAATGCGTTAGAGCATAAAATCCGCGTAATGAATAAACAAATAAAAATGGTTGAAAATTGAGAAAAGAAAATTTATTTTTATTAACTTTTTCGACATTAAAATAAAATAAATGGTTCATTATTATTATTAAATCATTCATTCGGTTCATGTTCAAATAAATTACAAAATTTCTAAAGTGAAAATGAATAAAAAAAAAGAACGAAAATTAAACATCTAATTGCAATTTAATTGAAAGAAATTTAAATTAAATAATGACTACACACTGGGTCTGGTGAAAATAGCCGGAAAGTGTTTCCTTTTTGGTAACTTTTAATCATCCGCTTTCGTATTTTATTTCAAATCGTTTTCCATTCTACGTATGCTTTGAATTGAATTGGTTCAAGTTTCAAGATGAACGCACACACGCTCTTTTCGATGAGCCTTTACGAAGCATAAGGTATCCTGTGATACTTACATAAATACTTGAACGATTTTTTTATGTCTGAATTGTAATCTCACTGTATTGGCTGAGACAAATTTTATTTTATTATCCTACACTTGTTCTATGTTAATCTAAAAGTTTGAACCTGCAACAATTTGTATTCCACAAAGATATTACATTTCTCTTTATTTGGGAGTCGACGAAAACTTTTTGCGTATAAGAAAGCGCGGTCGTAAATTATAGTCGGTATCAAGAAGGCGAATTTTGGACCTAATTTAAAGTATTGGGGCTAATATGAATCAAAATTAACCAGGAAGTTACATCTGGCCGGAAAATATAACTAGCCGGTAAGTATATCTGACCGGGAAATAAAGTTGACCGGGAATTTGTGGTTTTGTTAAATTTCTGTCAAGAATTTATAACTGGGAGCATGCCCGAGGTGGTTTGTCGAGAGAGAAACGCAGACTTAGCCAAAAATTTTCTTGAAGAAAAATGTACATAAAAATGGCAAAAGGATATTCATTCTACAATAAAAAATTTTTTTTTTTGTCAACGTAAAATTTTAAAGACGTCATTATTGTGAGAGTGTACAGTCAAACCAGATGAATTCGGAACAGGGGGTAGGGAGAGGTCGGAAAATTGTCAAAGAAACCGGACGTCATTTATGAATGGCCCCTAAGTATAGCTCATCAATAATATAGGATGATGCACCTCTTGTTATTGCGACGTGTGGGCATTACGAATCGAATCGCAGGCGAGATTTGTTATGACTATACGTCAAGATAACAATTTTGGCAAGAGGTGCATATATCATTTCATCTACCGAGAACAAAATTACCGAGATAAGTAAAAATGCACTAGAGGGATAAGTGGGAAATTATCTTTCAAGGCAGATAAATCTATTTGACCCGGCATCATATGTCATCATCGTGTGTAGAGATTTGCGTTACCAGTGGTATCATAGACTTTCTGTTTTGATGAAGGTGCTTAAAACATTACCAAGACCCGTACGTATCAGAATAGATGTGGCAAACCGAACCGAGTTTGCAAATAGGTATCAGCAAATTGTTTCAAAGTTTTTAAAACTGTCAGAATTCGAACGACCCACAGAAATTATCCATGGTAAAGTCAAAAATGCTCCCTAAGTACCGCAATTGTAGAAGTGGATTATCAAGGATATATTCCTGGGACGTGTTCTCTAAAATTTTATTGTCTGCAATTTTGAAAGCAATCTTCTTACACTCATAGTTCTAGAAATATGAGTCATCTCACCCAATTCCAGAAGTGGTCATATCCTAGGATTGGGCCATTTTTCGATAAAACCCTGAAACACGTTTTCCCTAGAACTGTATTCGCTACAACCTTCCCTTTGGAAGCAACTTTCTAACTTTCATAGTTCTAGAGGTATGGGTCATCCCAACCTATTCTAGAAGTGGTCATATTCTAGGACTGAGCCATTTTTCCTTAAAATACTGAAACACGTGTTCCCTGCAACTTTTCCTGTGGAAGCAACTTCTTAACTTTCATAGTTTTAGATACTGGGTATTTCAAAATTTTCGAGAGAGCGCTAGATTATATGGGTTAAGATCAATTCACAAAAACACCGTCAGATGTGAGAAATCTGACAAATCTACAAAGTATAACGTTAGATGTGAAAGATCTATCAATCAAACATAATGTGAAATATGGGTCCAAGGCCTCTTCTTAAGGCCCTACGTCAATAACGTGTACATACAAAGGCATTTCGACTTCAGATGTTTGTTAATACTGTTCTCTGTCCTTGCTTATTCAATTCTCTGTTTTTTGCTGATACGCACATGGTGTCACGACAAAGGAGCACTGATGCGGCGTAAACGTCCCAATTAGTCAAACTTTGTTCGTTGATTCACGATAATGAAAATATGTTTGTCACAAACAAATCATAAAAAGATTTTGTGGCCATAATTGAGATTTATGTTTGTGACAAACATATAGTTATTATTATGATGTATTTGTAAAAAACATATTTTCATTATAATAATATTTTGGTGAAAACATGTTTTTCATTATGACATAATTGTGAGAAATATATATATAATAGTTATGCTATATTTACAACGAACATATCACCATAATTACGAAGTGCTTGTTATTAGTGCAAAATGTTTGTGACAAATATATGTTCATTGATATTTTCCTGACAAATATATCTTATAATTATGATATATTTGTGACAAAAATATATTATTTCATGACTCATTGTTATGATATGTTTGTGTCAAACATATGTAATTCTTATTGTTATGATGAGTTTGTTATGATAACAATGTCATATGTTTGGCACAAACATTTCGTAAAAATGAGACATATTTGACACAAACATATCTCATTGTTATGATATGTTTGTCGGATGTTGTGTCAAACATTTCTTGTTAGTATAACATTTTTGCGCCAAACATATGTTGCTTTTTTTTACCGTTTCACCGTTCCCACACTACATTTTCTGTCTTTGATATCACGAAAATTATGTAGACGTCCCAGAAAAATACAAAACAAAATCCTGTGGAACACAATAACTTAGTAGCTGTTGTAGCTTATGAGATATGAGAGTGTAACGTGGGCAACGCAGGAGAGTGGGCCACAACAACACATCCAATTTGTCCGAAGTATCTTCGGGCTTCTTTTCAATTTGTTTTTGTTATAAAAAATGTTTTTATCTTTCAAATGAGCGAACAAAAACATCCTCGCTAAAGAATCCAAAAAGATGAATTACCAAAATGTGTTCGAACCAAAAAATGTGATCTTTTCCATAAGAACGACATCATTATTTCAAAGCACAAGTTTCAATGGCATGCTGAAATATGTTAATGTCCTGTTTTCATAACAAAAAAATTTTCTTGTGGCGTTTTAATTGATTCGAATTATTTCGAAATAACGTTTTCTCCAGAAATAATTAAAACTCAATGACGAAAATTAACATTGACGCATTTACCAGCAAATTGACAAAGTATTTGGTGTGAGTTGAGAGTTAATGAATTAATGAAATTCACAAGACAACTCGAATTCCTTTTCGTGATTACGAAAAATTTTTATTTTTTGACAATAATTACATTTTTATCTAAAGGAATTACGTCTTGAATACAAATTACGAAATTATCCTTTATATCCATTGAGACAGGAATGATGGATTGAGAAACAAGTTAATGTAAGTCCTCAAATCGGTGAAATACTTTGAGGATAATAAAACACCTATAATTTAATGGGAAGAAGCTAAAATGGATTTTGGGGCCATTCCAGCGTTACTTTTACATTTGAGTTACTTTCTAAGACATCTTAAAATTTTTTTTGACAATTATGCAGGCGTCCAAGAAAATTGCTAGAGATCCATTTTGTTTTGTTCAGCCTTTTCCAAAAATATTGTGGAACATAAAACTTTGAAGCTGCTGTAGTTTCTGAAAGGCAGCTGGATTGTAATGAATGCAATGCTGGAATTGCCCTTTGGGGTTTTAAATATCAGCGAGGAAAAACAGTTTAAAAGTTAGACCCAAATTAGTAAACGTTACACCGGCGAAATCTGATATCTGGTGTTAAAGCCGAGAAAGAGATCTATGCAGACACGAATTAGCATTTGAGTTGAGTTGAGTACGAAACCTCATCAAAATGTTACAAGAAACCATAGAAGGAAAAATTGGCAGAAATCGGTTGCGTGTTTTGGGCTGTAGACCTTTCACTATGAGTAGTGGTTATTTGTGAATATTTCGGAAATTATGGGTTTCAAAGAATTAGCTTATATATCTCCTTTATAGCCAATATCTAAATGTCGACCACAAAAGAGTATGAAAACTAATGTTAAAGAAGAAAAGTGTCGCGGTAATCACTCCCTGTGGAACACCAGCCGCTCAAAGAATTTTTTTTCATATTTCTGAAGAGGTAATTTATTTTATTTATTTATTTCCAGTGTTGTTAGCTAACTAATCTGTGACATTTAAGAAAAAGGCCCAATCCTAGTATATAGCCACTTCCGTAATTAGGCAGGATGACCCAAATCTCCAGAACTATGAGAGTTAGAAAATTGGTTCCAAAGGCGAAATTGTAGAGAATTAACGTGTACGTGTTTCATAGTTTTGGGAAAATATGGCCTAATCCCGGGATAACGCCACTTCCAGAATCCAGAGGGATGATTCATACCTCTAGAACTATGGCAGCTAGAAAGTTGCTTACAAACTTACAAAAGTATTGATATCCGCAAAAAAAACCTCTTACAGAGGAGGTGTGACGCAAGTCTTTATATCCACTTACAAAAGTTGTGAAATCAGAAAAGTGTGACACATTAAGCATCTAAGGTAAAACTATTTTCTTCCAGTTACGAAAGTTCTGAAATCAGAGGGGGGTGACGCATTAAGCTTCGATTCGCAAAAAAAAATTGAACAAAATTACGTTGAGTTCAAAAAATTGCGTCACAAATGCCAAACCCACCAGCGGAAGAATTTTTCAACACTTTCAGTTTTTACACGCAAAAATTTGAATTAACTCTAAACGATGTAATAAGAAATAAAAGTCAAATTTTTGCAGCGTAAAAACTGAAAGTACAGAAAAATTATTTCGTCGTTGGGTCTGGAATTTGTGACGCAATTTTTTGGACTCAACGTAATTTTGTTTAAAATTGTTTTTGCGAATCGGAGCTTAATGCGTCACCTCTTTCTGATTTCAGAACTTTCGTAACTGGAAGAAAATAGTTTTGCCGTAGATACTTAATGCGTCACACTTTTCTGATTTCACAACTTTTGTAAGGAGACATAAAGACTTGCGTCACACCTTCTCTGTAAGAGGTTTTTTTTGTTGCAGTATACTCTGAGCATACAGAGCATACTCTGCTGCGTGACAATAAGGCTCCGGCGTTGAAAGAAGTGGAGCGTTACGAATCTCTAATTAATTTTGCCTTGTCACTTTGACCGAGTATCAGAATTCCTAATAAAAGCATTTACTACATAAATGAACTTGAAACTTTAGTTAAATATCGTCTCAAACAAAAGTGGTCCGATGAGAAACCCATGTCTAATCGTTTTCATTTAAAGTTTCATCGCCATGTCAATTAATAAACGACGTAGTTTAATGAATTTGAAAAACAATGAGATACAATTTGTCTGGAAATAACTTCAAACTAATGAACTGCTAGAAATGTTCACAGAAGTTGGTTTTAGCATGACTTTTGTTTACATCGCAACCTTTGAAAACACTATTCATTGCTGTACTAAATATTGTAGGTGAAAGAAACATATATAGAGCTTCATGTAAATAAAAGGTGTCGAATAATTTTGTTGGTTCACCCAGGAGACCTAAACATTAAAATAAACATTTGAAAATACCCGAACGTCGTTATTGTAAGCCTTGGAGTGAACACGTGTACTATTTAAATTTATATGGAGAAGACCTGCATCAAGATAAATATGATGAAATTAAACATTCAATTTTCCTAAACCGTATTCATCTTATGAATACGGTAGCAAATATTGACAATTAGTAAAGAGTCTTTCCTTGTAAAATTGGTCACTTTGCATATGCCTCGATTTTTTTAACTTACTATTTTAATATGATTTGCATAGCAGGAAGTGTCGTTAGGTCATTAGTTTCGATGCAATCACTGAGCGATAATGTTCTGTAAAGCATTTGGGGAGACACATAAATGGCTATGCTACGGTAAAATGTTATAACTTTGATAGATTTTCCAATTTTTTTTTTTTTTTTGAAATTATTCTGATGGAAACACTGATTTTGTCGGCGTTCGGACAAAGTAGCCCCTGGTCAAAAAATAATTCGGAAAAGTTAACCCCGTACAGAATAACCACAAACTAAAAAACCGAAAAAATAACCCCGCACTAAATTACTCAGGACCAAATAACCCTCCGAATTACAAATGCGTGCAAACAGGCAGCTCACGCTATGGCAGAGCTTATGGTAGTATTACAGTATGAAAACACAAGTTAATTCTGAGAAGCTTGTGCCGCAGACCGTGAACATAATTTCACACCGAAAAAAGCGGGGTCAAGTGGCGGTGTTAAGGGAGTATCCCCCTTTGCAGAGTCTAAGTGGCAGAGCGGCCAAAATTGGAAAACGTCTTTCATGTGCAGTTATTCCCTCTGGAGTTATTTTATCTGGGGTTATTTTTTCCCTCGTTATTAAAGTTTGAAACGAGAAAAAGTTCATAAATTGGAGTTTTTTCGTTTTGAATTGTGTTTTCGACAATAAATTATGAAGTAACAACGCATGCTGGATACACAACTGCTTCTGATGTGATCAACTTCCTCAGATATTTGACTGAAATTCAAACAAAAATCTCACTAATCTTTCTGATAGCCCTCAAAAATGTCCAAGTGCGTCCAGTTTCAGTACCATTCATGAAAATCTATCGTCATAGTTGAACTTTGTCGTTCATTAAATTCTACTTATTTAATGATCCGCCATCCCGCCACCAACATAATTTGGTCGTCCAACCTCCACTAAATTCGGATTTAGAAGAATCAATAAACCTCCTTCTTGGTCTACTTCAAGACCAGGCACACTTCTGCAGACACTAACCTCTTCTAAGTTTTCCCTCATATGATAATTCCACTGGTCTCATCGAATGACCCTTGCGTCTTGAGAGTAGTTATCTTAGAAACCTCAAAGTTGTGCAGGAAGTTTTCGCAATACATGTAACTCTCTCTTGCTCTCGTACAATATCGTTTGTCTGAGGATTGACCGTTAAGCTGTTAGCTTTGTGGCTCTACTTAGTTCCTTCTGCGACATCAACTGACTGACCATCCCATCATTTATTTTTATTTAATTCCCATAACAAATCTTCCACAAAAATCAATAAATATGAAAATTCATCGGAAGGCCGAAGAGTATATAAAACAAAGCTTTATATCAACATCTTTCATCGGTGTGTTTAAGTGCAAAACAATTTTTGGAAATTGTGTGAAAAAAATCAATTTTTATTCTTTTTTATTTTGCCTTTTTTTAAGGATTTGGAGACGCTTTTTGCGCCGTTGCTTCGGAGGGGTTTTCAATATGATATTATGTTAGTATACTGAAGAGTCAACGCATTATTTATTTAGATTCAATTAGAGTCTTCTTGTAACATCTGTTCTTCTTAAAATATCTCTTTTCTGATGCGTACGGGTCTCTTCATATGTTTTGGACATGCCCCCGGCCCCCGTTTCGAGCTACATTCACAAGTTACCTCTGTTATAGTCATAGAAAAATCTCGCAGCGACTGTTCATATATGATCTCACGCTCTGGGTCTGAGGAATGGGCGTGATCCAGCAAAATGTGACAATGCTTAAAAATATGGGAAAAATTTGTTAAATGTAGCAAAACGGGAGAAAAAGAGGGTGAAACACTCTGAAATTGTAAATTTTCTCTCAGTTTTGGACCTCCGCAGAAAAAATTTGTTGATTTCCTGTTCTGGATGACTAGTTTTAAGTGTTTTCGTACGCAAGACGCGAAATTTCCTTAAATTCGCCGTCCGAAACAGGTGAGGAATAGTGTAGGGACTATTTCCTAAATAGCTGTACGCTAGGGGTGGTCGCTACTCTGAAATCGCGAAATGGACCTATCCACAAAAAATTCTAGTCTCCCCAGGATGTCGAAAAGCACGTTAGAAAAAATAGCTGTGAGTAAATTTATTCAGCGTAAAATCGAAGTCTGTAAATATGCGAGTAGCGGTACATTGTCACACTCTCGAGGTTGCCAAAGATCGATTTTAAAATTTTTTTCGGTAAGATTTAGTCCTATGCGAATCTTTAGTGTCTACTCTGGTATAGAAAAATGAAAGATAGTGGAAAAGTTTGGTTTTTGGATTTTTGGCTGGAGGTCAAAGTTCCCAATTGTGACTATTCGAAGAAAATATTTAACTTCAAATTTTCAAAAAAGGTACCAATACTGAATGGAACTTTGAGTGTGATAGCTCGTTAGAAAGCTATTTTCATGTAGAATTAAAAAAAAATAATTGGTCGAAAAGGTTTCCAATCATTGACTCCAGGTGTGATAATATGATGTACTGTAATTTTCTATGAAAATTTGAAATTTAAGAAAACTGATCTTCGATAGAATATTTACATATTATAACTCCTTTTATTACAAATTCATTTGAGTTACGTGTGAGAATCGCTTTTTTTACCTAAACTACACACTAGAGGTGTACGCCGGCTCACGCCGCGCCGCGCCGATCGCCAGCCGAAAAAGTGCAAAAAAAGTACGCCGCAGCCGCCGAAAATATTTATGACGAGTGCCGATTTCCGCGGCCGCCGAAAGTAAGAATACTGCATCGCCGCCGCCGCCGACTGTTTTTGTCGGCGCGAATTTAAACAAAATGAAATTCCAAAATTGAAAAAGATGAAAATTTAGGTTTTTTGAAAAAAAACGCCGCCGCCAGCCGAAAAGTTTAAAAAACGTGCGCCGCCGCACGTAACTCAAATGAATTTGTAATAAAAGAAGTAACAATATGTAAATATTCTATCGAAGATCAGTTTTCTTAAATTTCAAATTTTCATAGAAAATTACAGTACATCATATTATCACACCTGGACTTAATGATTGCAAACCTTTTCGACCAATTATTTTTTTTTAAATTCTACATGAAAATAGCTTTCTAACGAGCTATCACATTCAAAGTTCCATTCAGTATTGGTACCTTTTTGAAAATTTGAAGTTAAATATTTTCTTCGAATAGTCACAATTAGGAACTTTGACCTCCAGCCAAAAATCCAAAAACCAAACTTTTCCACTATCTTTCATTTTTCTATATCAGAGTAGACCCTAAAGATTCGCATAGGTTTAAATCTTACTGAAAAAAGTTTTAAAATCGATCTTTGGCAACCTCGAGAGTGTGACAATGTACCGCTACTCGCATATTTACAGACTTCGATTTTACGCTGAATAAATTTACTCACAGCTAATTTTTCTAACGTGCTTTTCGACATCCTGGGGTGACTAGAATTTTTTGTGGATAGGTCCATTCCGCGATTTCAGAGTAGCGACCACCCCTACTGTACGCAAAGAAAATGTCCGTTCGCACAATGCGCGCAGATCTTTTTCTCTAGAGTCTTATCTTTCGCATTGCAAGTTTTACCTAATTTGTTAATCCGATTTGTCAGATACACACATAAAACATCATATCACAAATCAAATCAATGAAAATATAAAGGCAATTTGGCATTTCCATGAGCATTTTTTCGGAGTTTTTGCTGAAATTCAGTTATTCTCCATCCAAAATCTTTTAAACTGATTTTGTTAAAGTTACCCCAGAGAGTGATCTCTTGAAACTTTATATTGGACTTTGCGAAACATTTTCATCATTTACGTAATACCAATTCCGCACGAGCAAGTTATATAAGTAAATATTTACTTTGGCCTTTACGATTTGCTAGTAATTTAAATTAATTTGAGGTTTGTGAAAAATTGATTCTACGTCGGAATGTAATCGTCTTACCTTCGAGCGATTTCTTTTCATTTTGAAATGTGTTCGCATCAAACTACTAGTCCGACGCATTGATATTCAAAATAAATACCAGTTGCAGGCGCAGACATTGATTGATAAAATAGTTAAAGGTTTATAGAACGTGAATTGGATACAAACATTGGATATCAACATTCAATTAGGTATCATTATCATGTTTTGAAAGTTACATTCGATTTTTCGATGTACAACTTTCCTTACGCTTTGTATCCGCTTGTTTGTGTACACACTGTACACATCTTTAATGATATGAGATATAGGATGGATGTTCCCATTCTCCTTAATTCACTTATGGAACTTACACATTAATATCCTGTTTTCGTTTGTAATCCTCTATTTTTTAGTCAGTCAACTCTCTAACTTTGTTTTTATACTTGGTAGCATACACATCATTAAGGCATTCCACAGTTTTTTTCTTTTTTGTTTGCGGATCGTGTTAAAGTTGTGGATTACTAAAAATGATAGACATGGTAGAGTATTCAGCCAAGCGTACAAATAACTGTTGTTTCGATTTTTCTTTCCATTGAGAGCGTTTTTAGTTTAATTTGATTATTACGAAAAATCGAAAAGTCGTTATAACCAGCCCAGTTGGGGGCATTCAAAACAGGCGTTATTTTGATCATCAAAATCAGTATGTAAAGTTAGGTATTTTTCTTTCATTACATTAGAAGACTTTCGAAAAAACGTGTTGCCATACATACTAATGTATGAGAATATACGTACGAGGGAGACGGACTGTTTTTTTAGCGTGCGTACCGTGTGAATGGCCCCTTAACGTTGGTCCACTGAAACAATAAGTTTCTATAGTTGGCATAAAAATATAACTTTCTTGGCTTAAGATCGTAGATATTAGCATTGCACTTCCTTATGTCGTCTGCTAAGGCCTGACACCCCCTTTACCTATCTGTTTTCGAAGACCTTCCCTCCTCTCTCTAACAGCACATGACATTTATGGACAGTCCCTTGTATTGGCCGGAGCGAAGAGTACACAAAACGCTCTTAGTATGTACAAATCCGAATGGAAATTGGCACTTCCTCGGGCAAATATCATTAATTTAATTTTGGTATCATCGGTAGTGTGATTTTAAAAGATTATTCGTACGCGACCCTCATATACTACTCGTCTCTGTATTTTCACCAGCACATACAGGTAAATAACAAAGGTGGAAACTAAGTAAAGTCAACAACTTTTTCGGGCTATTTCTCGATTCGGACCGTAACGTTGAGTTATTGATTGCAGAAATTCCATTAGATGCTGTATTAATAGATGTTGTGAACAATAGAATTTCGCTTTAGACAGTTGTTCAACGATTCAAACTCTGAAATTGTAGTCTCAAAATCTAAGACAGATTTTGCGGTCTTCCATACGCCAAAGGATTCGAATAAAATTTCAACAAATGTTGAATCGTTGTAATGTAATAAGTTCAAAGTTTTCAGTTGAAGGTAAAGGGTTTGATATATTCGAATTAGAGGGCATGGTGTTGGTTTTGTGGTTGGAATACAATTAGGTGATTTCTAGATAAAGGAAAATGACTAATTTTGACTTTAATTAAAAACTTTTCTTTGAAAGTGGGCTCAGAGTGTAGATTTTGTAAAAGTATTTGCTTAGTACGAGTACAATGTGAGAAATGAATTGGTCAATGTCTGATGTAATGTAGACATTATTAGCAGATAAGTTGATTTCATTGTAAGAACCGTACGAAGGATTAAGTGATTCGAGAGGACGTCTATTGGGTTTACCACGACGTTTATGACCAGCTGGATCGGGACCCAGGAGTTGGTGGGTTTTTCGTTTTGGTGTCTAAATAAAAGAAATCCGCAAAAAATGGTCCGCCCGTCCGTCTGTCAACACTGTAACTCGAGTAAAGCTTGACCGATTTTCACAATCTTTTTTTCCCTGAAAGGTAATTTAAAAACACTTCATAGGATTAAATTAGAGATGAGCGGGCACTTTTTTATGTCCTAGCTTGCCCACTCCCTACCCGAATTCGGAAAAAATTACCCGCCCAGAAACTTGCCCAAACCCTTCGTCGTTGGCTCTGGCGGGTCATTCTTTGTGAAATCACCCAAACTCAAAATGACGCGTTCGAGGAACCTAATGAAATTGTGACGGGTAATAGGGCTAATTGATATAAGAAAATTGTGGAAGACATATTTCCGGGGAGAGTCTTAGTTTAGCTGGCACGACTACTCAAAAATGTACTAAAATCGGGTACAGTCATTTCTTTAAAATTCTATAACTTTTTACGGATAAATCCGATTAAAGTGACTATGGCTGATTTAGACAGACGTTAGATGAAGCTTTTAGGTAAAAACGAGATCGATTCGAAAAAGTCAATTTTCTGGCCTTCAAATTGAAAAATTCGAGTTTTCGAAAATGAGTATCCTTCTTGATTTTTACTTGTACATCCAAAAAAAACTTTACTTCATTTATCACATACCCTGAAAAAATTACGGTGGGGAATTTTCTCTTTATCAAGAAAAAAAATCAAAAATGAACATTTTCACCCATTTTTAATTTTTTTCTCGATAAACCCGAAGAAACCAACTGTCTAGCTATTCTAATTCAGAAGATAGCAAAAAATTCAAGATGGCGTCACTTTGACAGCTGGAAGCCATTTTCTAATGATACCAAAAA
>CM055404.1:151457360-151489502 GCA_029228625.1 Pseudolycoriella hygida | reverse complement strand
TTTTTTTCGGAGAAATTTTTTTCCTAAGAAAATTTTCTTTTCTGAGAATTTTTTTTTTCAAAAAATAGAAATTTTTTCAACAACTGAAAACTTTCAAAAAGGTAAAGTGTGACGCAATCCGAAAGTCCGCTTCCAAAATTAATGATATCGCTTGAGGTGACGCTATCGCTAATAATACGCTGAAGTTTGTTTGAATGGAACTTTGTGTTCAAAGTTTTAATTTCCTGTAAAAATTACAGCGCTTTTTTTTAAAACAAAATTACGTTGTGTTAAAAAAATTGCGTCACAAATGCCGGACCCAACGACGAAATAATTTTTCTGCACTATCAGTTTTTGCGCTGCAAAAATTTAACTTTTGTTTCTTATTGCGTAGACTGTTTAAGATAAATTTAAATTTTTGCGTGTAAAAACTGAAAGTGTTGAAAAATTATTCCGCTGGTGGGTTAGGCATTTGTGACGCAATTTTTTTAACACAACGTAATTTTGTTTTTAAAAAAGCGCTGCAATTTTTACAGGAAATCAAAACTTTGAACACAAGATTACATTCAAACAAACTTCTGCGTATTATCAGCGATAGCGTCACCTCAAGCGATATCATTAATTTTGGAAGCGTACTTTCGGACTGCGTCACACTTTACCTTTTAAGAGGTTTTTGTTGTGATATTTCATTTCATCCATTTTCAAGAAAATCATCCATTTTCAGATGAAAATTGAAAAGTCATCTTTTGTGTGGTTATTGAATACGGCCTAAATTTTTAATTTTTCCTTCTCAGTCAGTGACGTAAATTGCTATTGTCGAGTTACAAAATTGAATGTAATTCGATTTGAAAAACTGAGCTGAAGCGTGTATTTGTAATTATAATTATTAATTTAATTCCATCGATATATTTTTATTATGAAATCAAAAGTTTGGATGCATTTTATGCTGCTTGTGACACGTGATAAATCATTTCGGAACGCGTCCCAAGTTTTTACATTTTCGTTGAGCTAAATGTAATAAAAAAATAAATTGGGTTTTATATTTTAAAATAATATTTTCATAAAATAATTCACAAAGAATTGCCATGTATTAATCATATTTTTCATCAAACAGATGTTCAACTGATGGGTGATGTGGATTTCTAGTCACAAAAACATCCATGTTCGATTACGGGAATGTATATTTAAAAAAAAAAAATAGTTTTTCCGATGGCAGTTAGGGAAATTTAGTTCCCAATTTACCTAAAACGACCCTCAAAATATCAGTTCCGTCGCTCGACTCAAAGGTTCTACAAAGTGTATGTATGTGAAGGTGACAAAAATCAAAAATTTTTTTGCTTTCAATCTTTAGCTTTACAGTTTTTATAATTTTTCGCCAAGAGACAGTATTGGTTGGCGCCTGCCAACAGCATCACCGTTATTTTCTTTACTGTATTTAATTTTATCGAATAGTATTTTATACAATACGATGGAATGTATTTCCAGCGCGTTTGTCTTTTTTTACAGCATAGTAGTATTTAATGCAAACGAATGGAATAAGTGGTGTCGGATTGCGATAAAAACATAATTTCGTTAAATTATTACCCCCCCCCCCCCCTATATTTTTGTGTGTAGGTAGACAAATTATTATTTTGAATGAGGAAGCAGCAAATACGATTTTGTAGAACGAACAGTGTTTATTGGGACGTTGGACTTTGAGAACTACTTGTAAATTGATCCTGCGGCGTGTGTGACGATGTTCATTCATTACTTTAAAAACTTTGATTCAGTTAAGTTAACTAGTTTGTTAGGTAATAAAAGAAGTTACCCATTAGAAGCACGTCATGTCAAGCACGTTCTCTTATAAAGAAATTACCCATTCCAAAGAAACAGATGAAGTATGTAATTGCTCTGCCTGATTGAAAAAATATCCAGAGAATCCAGGTGGATATCCGAGTCCGAATCGTATGTTACTTTTAACGCGATGCGATAAAAGTTACATCAAACGTGCTTTGTATCGACATTTTCGTCTAACGAAGCATGTTACACGAAACGATGAAAAAGCAACAAGTAGAAAGCAGAGAGCGTTAGTCAATATTTATTTTTGTGGCAAGCCACGCTGAAAATAAATTCGATTTGATTTCCATGCAGCCCTAATTTTATTTCTGCCACCATCTGTTCATTTGTGACTAGGTGACAAATTGATTTGACAATATAAAGTTATTGCTCTTCCAATTGAATTCAAGAATATATTCTGTACAGACCCGCACGATTCCCCATATAGCCTGAATCATCATGTAATTAGATTTTACAAAGTTACTGATTACGTCATTAAAATAGTGTGAGAATTGCCAAAAATGCAATATTGAAAAACCCGTCAGAAGCAACTGTGTAAAAAATTGTTCCCAACTCTCCTAAATCCACTTCTTAAACCGTACATCTAATATTTCTCTAATCTTTCACATAAATTTCAAAATTCGCGAAAGATTAACAAATAGTCATTGTAGTCCTGAGGCCCTAAGGATATGCATCAAATCTATGATCGGACTTATACTTCTATGAACTTCGATTACCTCTTTAATGGACTAGGATCGAGAAAATCGGACAGAATTTAACTGAATTATAGAAAAAACACGTCAGGCCCTAGACAACACTCATTTCGATTTCTTGAAAACGAACCGAAGTTGACTGGTTACAAAATTTTGGTGAGCCCAGAAGCCTCGTATACTTCGTACAGGTCTAAAATATGCGTTATTTGGGTGCCAATATAAATTTAATGATTTGATTTTAAATCCCACCAGAATTTTCATTATTTCATATATAACGCAAAACGCTTAGATGTTGATGGTGAGCACACAAAACCTCAATATTTATTTGATACTCGAGTATACGAAACACAATGAGCCGATGCTGAATTGAGAAAGATATAAGATAGCATTTATTCCGACGTCTACAGTCCCCAAAGTGCACTTTTTTGCTTAAATTTTCTTTCTTTCTATAACCATTGTACCACTCATGTTGTAAGCTTATGTGTATGTGTATGCGTATGTGTGCTTATGTTGGGAGATAACTTACAATAGTAGCGTCACCGAAAACCATAAAAATTACTGAATTAAGGAATTCTAAAATATATCTTAGAATACTCTTTCGGGAACTGTTCTAGGTCGCAAGTACTTTCATAAGAAAGTGGATGTAATCGAAAAGAACTTTTAATGTCAGATTTCAAAATGACAACATTTATGTAATGATATAACAAAAGACTGGACGATGTGATGATAGGATTGCTTGTAGGGGAAATCCTGGCTGCAGTGAAATCCTATGATAGGAAACAGGGAACGTGTTGCCTCTGTTATTATAAGACTAGGACAGGTGTTTACATGAGTACATGACAAAGAATTGATCAGACTGTAATACTGTGCAGAAACGGATTCATAGTCTTGATTAAAAACTTGAAAGTAGTACATACCTAAATGATTTTTTCAGTCACCTTTGTCACTTTCCCTTATAATTTTTGTGCAAAACCTTAAATTTCCACTGAATATTTGTATTTCAAAAAGAAAATCCTCTCTATTGCGTTTACCACGACGTTTGTTACTAGCCGGAAGGGGATGCGGGAGTTAGAGGGCTTATCGTTTCAGGGTCTAAAAACAAGAGCAATATCCAGAAAAATGTTGTCCGTCCGTCTGTCCGTCTGTGATTCGAGTAAAAGTTAACCGATTTTCAAAATCTTTTTTTTTCGCTTAAAGGTAATATAAAAATCTTTTAGGGGATTGATTCCGGTCATTTTTGGGCCAAGATCCGCCGAGATAGGGCTGCTTAAGTAGTTTTAGGTCTTTTGTACACAAAAAAATTTTTTATAGAAAGGTCTAGAAATACTCCACATTTTATAGAAGAAAATTTATTGATCATAAGGTCTTGGACTCAGCCCTAAAACTGATTCTCTACTAGAGCCCAACGTGTTTTTTCTACAAGAAACGGGTAAATTTTATCCGATTTTCAAAATCTTTTTTTCCTAAAGGATAATTGAAAAAATTACTACGGAATTGAACTCGTGGGAAATCGGCTTAGAATTTTCGAAGATTGGTGAAACTTTATGATTGATAGCTCTGCGAAAATAAAACGGAAATCGCTCTTTAAGGTTTTGAATTAAATATGTTGACATCAGAAAATCACGAAAATTAAATTAAGGAAATCCGGTTGAGTAGTTCTGGCTGTAGGACCCTGAGTGTGTGCCCAACTCTAGGTAGGTTTTAATTCCAATTTTTTTTGAAAGTTTGAACAATTTTTTTTTTAAACTTTTTTTGAAATTTCTTAAAGAAATATTCAGGATTTCTCTTGGATATTTGGAGAGGTTGCTTCAGATGGGTTTTTCAATATTGCCCTTTCGGCAATTTATAATCCAATTTAAAGTGGACGTTATTTCATTTAACTTAATAGTTAAGGCAATATTTACTTAGATACGGTCGAGTCTTTTTGTAACATCTATTCTGTTTGCCACATATTTTGATACGTATGTGTCCCAGGCATATGTTTTTAAGAGGATTTTCTTTATTGATTTTTTAAAATTTGATTTCCTAGAAATTTTATGGATTTTCTTAGCTTTTTCAGAATTTTTCCGATTCCGATGAACATTTTTAAAGGACATTCTAAAGGACAGAAGCTTTTCACCCGCTTCTCGATTTAAGGTGAATCTTTATTGGTCGCGATGCTAATAAAGGATTGTTTGAAAGATAAACTTGATAAAATTATTTTTCTTTCTGCCGAGTTCAGCTTTCATAAAAACCTTGCGCGATTTATTCGGATCGCGTCCAATATACTTATTCAAAGTTTTAGAAATCCAAAATTGGTGCATTTAGTTTTTTTCCCTCCCATCACATTAATTTATTGTACGCTTTTTGCAGAAACTCGTTTCCGTAGCGTGGTAGTGTTTGTGTACATTGCCTATAAGCTGATAAATAGAATTATCTGAAAAGAATAACAAATAACACCCTTAGTAAAACACCATTGATACACAACGGAATCCACCAGTGACCAATACACAAAACGCATTTGAAACAGTAAAACTTGTTGTATGACACTGTGCTGTTTTTATCTTCATTCGGAAGCGCAATAACAAAAGAAATTAAACTTGCTAGAAAATATAAAAGCAACCCAAATATTGTTATTTCCAAGTTTTTTAGTCTCACAATTTATTTGCAATCTTTTATAAAGTTTTAAGTTCTGTGCAATATTTTTTTTCTGCAAATCGATGTAATATTAAAATGAAAAATGTTTGGAAAATTCGAATAAAAAATTTCCAATAAATTGTAGGGAGGAATTTTGCACTTGGCAGAGCGTATCATTTCAAATACCGTTGGAAATGTCACATGAGTTCCGATAGCACACGACAGCCATTTGTTGTAAGGGACCATTCAAATAGTGCGCATGCTATGAAAGAGAGATTTTAGACCCCCTCTCCCCTCCTACGCAAATACATGGATAAAAATTTGGAATGAATGATGAAACCCCCCTCCCCCCAAAAAAGCGTGCGCACTATTTGGGCCAAACATAGCCTATGAAAATCGCACCGTTCTCTCACTTCTTATCGCATAGAACGCAAATAGTCATGCACATATCCTTATGCTAATTTTAAAAATCAGCAAAACTGATGCTATTCACACACAAAAAAATGGAAGTGCATTTTTCGCTACTTCGTATCTTTAAATGACCGAGCTGTGTTTATGTACTTTTCTTAATAGGAGTCCATCTCAAATGAAATATTTTTGCATTCTAAACGAAATTTAAATTTCTTTTCGTCGGTACGGCAAAGTAGTTAGAGATTTTTTCTGTTGGCATTAGAATTTATCGGGTTTTACAAGAGTTCTAATGACGTAATTTTCCGACTCCTGGTTTGAAGTTTAGTTATAGTGCGCGGGATTCGAATAAATCGTGTAAGGGTTGTTTGAAAGCTCAACTTGATAATAGTAGATTATGCAACTGCAGGGATCAATTCCCCCGAGAGGATAAACAATAATGCATTTAACTCCTTAGGTAAGCACTGCGGTGAATAATAATTATTACGCATCTGCGGGAAAATTTATTCATCTTCGAGTAAGCTTGTATCCCGAGCCGAATGCAAGGCATATAATCCTTCGAGAGGATAAATAAATGATCCTGCAGAAATGTAAGAGTTTTTATGGACCGAAGCAAGAAATCAACAAAACAAATTTTGATACAAGACAGTAATGTATCACTTATCTCCCTAGACAGCCACTGAGGTGTGTAAATTTTTTTTCTGTCAAGTTGGAGCTTTCATGCAAACCTTCCCCGATTTATTCGCATCGCTTTTAACATAACTGCAGCTTTAGTTTTCTCCCCTGTGTTGCGGATAACCACTTCGTAGCTGAAAACATTCATGCATGTGCATGTACGCTTTATTCATAAATCAACGGGAATGGCGTTCCGAAATAACAGTCGGAAAGCAATCTATGTGCAATTCCATAGAAAGATTTAGAGCGAATTTGATTCAATCATTATAGGAAAATATTCTTTTAAAAAATAAAACAAAAATAAACATTATTTTCTAAAACTCGCGTCATTACTTTGATCAAAATTATTTTGTTCCAATTTGTTTTCAGTTTCTTGGTCGCCGCATATGTATATGCGAATATGTGAAAAATATTTGCAGAATTGGTCACAGTAGTGGTGTCTATACTGGACTGTGTTGATACGTGAAAAAATAATTGGAATATTTATGGGGTTTGTATCTCACAGATGTAACATGGGTCCAGTCTCCAAATAGAAAAATGAAAAATGTATAAAACAAGCTTTATACGTAAGATATGGTTTTTGTGGATTAGTTTTTGTCAACTGGAACTTTTTGGATTCATACATGTCCTTCGTTCCTACGTTTCGGTAAAGTGCTATGCTTCACATAAATCTCATCGTAAGAGTTCTTTTAATGTAATAGAACAGACGGCATCAAAGTATGTTTGCCCAGGTGCTACGAGATATATTTTTAAGTAAATCCAATAAATTGACCCAAACTCGGAAAGTTTTACAAATTTTAATAATTTATTTTTCACAAAAGTCTTATACACGACACAGGCTGATAGTGGGACCGCAACCCAAACCAACGCTGTCCATTTTTTAAGAGTCTGTGTGAAACGTTACCATGTGACTAATTGAAAATTGAATTTTTCAAAGGGTGAACGGCTTCGCCGGTTTGGTGATGAAGAATATGAACGAGATGAATGATGAAAAATGATTTCGTTTACTTTTAATGCTGCCTTTATTCGGAATACGTTTTCAAGTTGCTTGCGACCAACGAAGTAATGACACATTTACCGACCAGAAACATGTAATAATTATTACGCATCTGCGGGAAAATTTATTTATCTTCGAGGAGAAAGCTTGTATCCCGTGCCGAAGGCAAGGGATATAGTCCTCCGAGAGAATAAATAAATTATCCTGCAGAAATGTAAGAGTTTTTATGCACCGAAACAAGAAATCAACCAAACAAATTTTGAAACCACACAGTAATGCATGACTTATCTCCCTAGACTGCCACTGAGGTATATAAAATCTTTAAAAATATCAGGTTGTGTCTTCTTTCTGTTGAGGTGTAGGGGCAGAAATTCACACATACTCGCACGTGTGATAGACCGCGGGACCGATCACTCAAACCTTTCCTAAGTAATTATTAAGAAGAATCAATTTTACGTCGAACATCACTGTGAGAATTTCTTTAACGAAAAAAATAATCAGAAAATACCAGAAATGCACTTACAATCGTTGGTATAACATATTTCAAAATACACAATCTTTTCATGAATTCATCTTGTCGGAAATTGATTTTTTAGACATAAATAGTCGGGTGTACTCGACTCACGCACTGTGCATTGCATATACTCTGTACACCACATGCACTTTAAATTTAATGAAATGGAATTCGGGTTTACTGACTCGACTAATTATTAAACGCGTGTATCAACTTAACCCGAAATGGTTTTCATTGTTTGAACAATAATAAATCGTAAGTGCAATGCAAATAGCTTGCATTGAGTAGCATCGAGAGCGGTATCATCATCATAGCTCTACGGCTTCAAGTGTACATACTTATCTATTTCCCGGGTGCAGTTACCCGAATATTTATGAATAATGAAACATCCTCAAGTTTCAGCTCACATTTTTCAATTAAAATGTTTTTTCGTTTTTTGTATGCTTTAGACTTCGTAGGTTAAAATGTGACGAAAACAAAATAATTTCAGTGGTTCCGTCTAAGTCGTCGATTAGGGAAACATTTACAAATACAGACGAAAACAGACAGGGGGGATTATTTGATAATGTCGCTCATTTTGAAATGTCCACTTTTTTAATGAATGCAGTTCCTTTTTTTTTGAGCTTCTATTGCCTGTTAGCAGCTATACCATCGTTTAATTTGATCTGCAAATGCCATTGTCACAAAAAATTAGAATCTCCTCATATTTTCTATGAATTCTTTCGAAGTTATTGAAATAGAAAATAGATGGAAAGGAAGGGTAGAAAACAGACTTTAATCGATGTCCCACCGAAAACTTGTCATTACATGCACATGTGCACCCCACGGATATTATTCATTACATGTATGTTAGGGCCCCCACCAAAAACTTCTCATTGCATGTAATGACGCGTTTTCGGATGGGACACCGATTAAAACAGCATACATTAAGGGTTTGCTTAGTAAATCATCCATTCAGGATCATTTTGTGACACTCGCAAACTCATTGGTGTATTTTTAAGCAACTCGCTCTAAAAACTGGTTTTTGACTCGTTCAGTTGTATACCTCGCCTTCGGCTCGGGATACAAATTCTACGCTCGTCAAAAAACAGTTTTCAAAGCTTTTTGTTTAAAAAACCCTCTTGAGTTTAGCTCATTTCACAAAATTAATCCCTACTTCCGCACCCCTTACTGTAATCTACTAATAATTGACAGTGGAATCTCTAAAGAATACTATACCTAAAGCGTTTCCTATTGACAAACAGTACATTTCTACAAAGATCAATACCGACAATGTGTGTACGTATGTACGAAAGTACACATCGGGTGTGTTTGGGCATCTTCGAAATATATTTTCCTGCTTTTGTGAGAGCGTGTTGGCGCACAAGCAGCGAAAGTAAACCCACACCAAGCCCTCTCGCTTATACAAAGAAAACATTTTTCGCTTCTGCTACCGTATAGTTTTTCCTGTGCTACAGCCAAAAAAGTGGTCAAAAAGTGGTTTCAAATGTATCTTGAAAAGAAAAAACCACATTTTGTATATTTGGTTGTGAATTGTGAAGGTTTCAATGAACTATTCATTTGCCGATCATTATAGAATTAATGGGTTTCAACTTTCACAAAACATCGCCCTGTGCGAACGGGTCTGTTTACAACTAATTAGCCGAGTTATTATTATCAATGACTTCGTCACCTCCCCTTCCCCTTTTTTACATCAAACAAGCGATAAATTTGGTATAAAACCCGCCGCATATGCTACACGAGCTCTTTTTATGTAAAATACCTACATCATTGACATATGAACATTGAACATCCCAAAATACCAACTACATCACAATTTTGATGTTAAATTAATTTACATTCTACGCGTGTTTGTCTAAAAATATTTGAAAATCATTATAAGAGATACTAATGACTGATGACTCATGCATCCACAATGGGATGAACAAATGAATATCCATCATTGAAAATAACGCTAAATACAACAGAAAGAATAGTTCTCTGTAGATACGCAACTTATAGTCTGTTTCCGTTTCTGCAATCAAATGTAATAGTTAAATAAAATGTTTGTTTTGGTTGTAAAATAGACCAATGTAAACATTATGTTCGGCTTGTTATCCCAATAATTGCTCCACAAACAACATAAAACTACGTCCTACTGATAATTAGTTTTCTTTGTTATCCTATTATTGGATGAAAGTATCACGAATAAGAACATTCATTCCCCACATTTACATAGTTTTAATTGCTACCCTTGTTATGCAGAAATTGACGTGACATTTTTAATTAAAAGTTTAGAATTGGCATCATTTACCATGGTGCAATTGTTGTTGATGACTGATTAACAAGATTGTTGTTGTAAAGCGCTGACAGTCTTGTGAAACAGGACATCAACCATGGCTCGTCATGCCTTCATAAAAGTAAAATGATAAATTTTTTTCTCCGTGAAAGAGGTGAACAAAATCGATTTATCCCTGCAAATGACTATTTGGATGTCGGACGTAAGAAAGTTTTCGACAAGCTTTCGAAAGATTTCTCCTCCTTATACGTATGGTATCAGATAATTTCATTTTTAGTGGGTAGATAGACATAATTGCGGTGTTGTGTTTTGGTGGTGTGAGCGCTTGTGATGGTTACAGGCACTCAGTTAAGTGTCGCAAATTAAATCAAATTGTACCTTTAGTCTAGTAACCGAAGGGTTAAATGAAATTGACTTAACAAAATGCATAAAGAGTCTTACAACACGACCTGTTGCCTATTTCACACTGGCAGTAAGAAGGCAATTTTCCGTATCTATAACGCAAGAAAAAGTATGTTTTTCCTCATTAGCTATGCAAAAAAATAATATTCAAATATTTCGTATACAATATTTCTGGATGAAAATAAATGCGAGAAAAATCACATTCTTTCTAAATTTACATTTCGTTCAAGAATTTACTGTTTTCGTAGGCAATTCATAGGCAATTGCCAATTTAAATAAATTATTTTCTCAACAAATTTCTAAACGAATTTTTCATATCGTTTACACTGTCATAAAATGATAATGGAGTTTCTATTTTGTACAGATGTTGTTATTGTTCCAAGTTTGTATTAAAAATCAATTGCTAACAATTTATTCAAGGCACGTAGCTTTGAAATTAAGATGTTCCATATGCTCTAATCCTTTCGAAAAACTCCGGTAGTTTGAAGAAAATATTGCCCACATAAAGAGTAATCCGCTCTTAAAAGCTAAATCTTTGACTTGTTCGAAAAAGAGTCTTACAGCTTTCATAGAACAATAATTTGGAGTATAAGATCAAACACAGTGGAAGTTTTAGTTTAGGTTTATTTTTTAGTTTGGAAAAAAATTACATTTGCAATTTTAAGAATATTTTAAGTTTAAGAAACATTAAAGAAGATAAAAAAAATGTTATAATCTAGCGAACGAACTATCAAAGTATGGACTAATTATTATGTGAAATAGTATTTGTAATTTGTTTGTTTGATATTCTTATTCTTAATATTTATTTTATTTAATTTTGTTTTGATTCTGTTAAGTTTTGTTGTATAAATTTTTGTTATATCATTTTTTTGTTTACTTATTTATAAAGCCTTTAACTATAAATTTGATTGAATAGTACGGTTACTAAATACTGGTAGAAAATTTTCAAAATCGGTAGGATACATTGCTTAAATGACAACACCAAAGGTGCACGAGCAGCAGGTATTTATGGGGGGCCTGGGGGCTAGCACCCCTGGGAAAAGTGATACACACTTGTTTCTGCGAACTTGTTATTTACCCAAATTATAATCAATTAAGAGTAATTTTGGGAAAACTTCGAACGATTTTGGGACAATATGTCCTACTTTTTCCCGATGAATGTGCCATTCGATTCCTTGTTCTATTATAAGAAAAGCAATTTCTCATTTTTGGAAAATTTGATATTTTGGGGGAGTTATGGTGTGCTAAGTAAGTGCATGTCAGGGGGTGGTAAAAATGGTTTTTTGGCTATAACTCGTGTAAAACGAATTGAAATTAAATGAACTTTTATGGGATGGTAATCCTCAATGATACAAAGGTTTTTCATCATTGGATTCCTTGGAGCCTTCCCCCACTCCTGAGTTATTAGTAATTTTAGGTGAAAACTTCGGGAATGCTTTACTGCTTGAAGCAGTGATGAGCCGAAAAACTGAGTATGGGGTGTTCTAGTATACTACCCCTACTATAAGACCATGCAAAGACTTCCCCGGTTTTAGGCTGTTGCACCGGTCTGGAACAACTTTTGTAAGAAAGGTCAATTTTTGACACTTTTTCTTGATTATTTTCAGCTGAAGAAGTCTGTATAACTGCCCTGAAACATGATCTGCAGCTGGATATGCGAAAAGGAGCTGTTCACAAGTGACGGTGTACTCTACTGAAGGGGGGGGGGGTGGTTACTAAAGAAAGCGTGAAGATGTTGAGTTTTATATGAAAATTTAGAACGTTCTGAACACTTTTTCTATGTGAAAGTAGGGGGGGGGGGCGGGTGGTAAAAAATTCTATAACACAGTGTGTAACGTCATTGTTCTAACAAGGTATCGAATGACACATTCATCGGGAAAAAGTAGGAGATGTTGTCCCAAAAGTGTACGAAATCGTTCGAAGTTTTCGCAAAATCAGTCTTAACATTTAGAATTTAGATTATTTCAATCGATTCAGTAACCATACACGCTTTCTTGAAGTATTAATTGGAAAAGGTTGAAGGTTGCCTTCGAGGGGTAAACGACTCTAAAAATCGTGTGTAAGATTTTTGTGATTTTGAAATACTTGAAATGATTTTTAATGACTTTGAGCATCCGGGATTTTTCTTAATCTCAAAATATTTTGAAGATTTTCTTTATATTTTAAACATCTTCTAAAGATTTTAAAGAATTTCTCAAGATTTTAAAGACTTTTTTGTAGTTTGCTAACAGATTTTAGCAAGACAGCTGCTAACTAAAACGTTTTATTTTTCTTTTTGAATAATTTTGTGTAATGTTTAGTGTAGTGCTACTCTGAAAAATCTTCCAAATTACAGGCATAACAAAATAAATATGGGTTTTGTACTTATGTACACCGCAAAAACCTGCGTGGAAGTTCAAAACTCATATTAATTTTGTAGAGAATTTCCCTTAAAAATTGAATAATTTCATGAGATTGAAACCACGACGTATTGTAGCAGGAAACAATCTCACTTCGTTCGGTCTACAATCCGCGAAATGCCTAAAATCAATCGTCCAAAACAAGTACACAAATAACTATTTCATGCTGGCTAGCAGGGGCGAAAGTTGAAAAATGTAAGCCCAAGGGGCGAAAGCGAAAGCAATAGTCATTTACGCAACAAGGAAGTAGGCCGAAAATTCTTTACGCGAATGCGAGTATACCTTGTGATGTAAATGACTATTTCCGTGCTATACTTGCTGAGATATTTGCGAAAAAGTTTCATCGACCGTCGAAAATCCATGTTTCTGGACACTTCTTCGACCATATCTCCGGAACTACTTGACCGATTTTACTCATCTTTGGACTTGAATCATGGAACTCATGTCCCTTTCAGGGAAAAAAATTGTTAGGATGATCAATTGAGCCGTTTAGAAAAAAAAACTTAAGACGGACGGTCGGCGGAAATTTTTTTATTGCTGATTCGTCATCACTGTACCCCTAACTTCCGCCTAGATCTTCCCCTTGTTACAATAAAGTTGGTTGTAGTAAACATATGGGACCCTTTGGTATTTCGTACGAGTCCAACAATAATATTCTATTTAGCAGGGCATATTCACGGGAAATTTCCAACATTTTTAATTTTCGGTCATTTTAATTCCCTAAAATTCCTTAAAACACCAGAAAATTCCAAAAAATTAATTTCGGAAATTGTTGAGAATTTTAAATTCCTGAAAATAGACCCTGCTATATTCCACAAAGAAAAGAACAATTTTTCATATTTTTCTTGATTTTTACTCAGTTCATGAATATTTGTGAATTATGATCAAACCCAATCATTTTTTGGGTGTTTCCAAGACAATCTTTTGTTTCATTTCTAACTTTCTTTTATATATTTTGTGTCATTATTGAGATGTCACAACTTTATTTCTAGATTCAGGGTTTTTTGTTTGAAAATATGTAAATAATGAAATAATTATCCTAAATAGGCCAGGCTTAGAGTCTGTCAATGTTTTAAATGAAAATTTCAATGTATTTATTTATTGAAGAAGGGTTCTGTAATTTAGCAACAGAGTCAATATGTTTATCACGTCATTTATTTCCTTGCACCGCTTCGAGTCCCCGTACTTCTCCATCAAGTTGAAACATATAGTTTTCATAAAATTGATTTGATGAGGTTTATACTTACCATCATCGAAAGTTATGAATTTGAACGTATTTTGAATGAATTTAAAATCGGGATCCGTTATCATTTGAGTGTTGGCTGGGAGATGTTGAAGCTCGTCGCATCGGTCGCCTCTGCACTTCACATTTCTGAGCCTGATCATTGATTTCGTTTCCCATGTCATATCCGATCCATTATCATCCAATGCAGTATAAGAAATGCGTAGTTGTTGGTCTTTCTTAATTGGTCGAATGACAATGAATTTGATGAAACCATCTTCAATAACTTTGCAGACATTCGGAAAGCACGAGTGATTGATATGTTTAGCAACAATATTGACATACGTGTCAGGAATATTCACTGCATCAGGTGGTTTGAATGATCCATGACTTATCATTGCCAAATGATGGTGTACCAAGTGCATTGTGTGAAAAAACGCTTTCATACTGTCATCGAGAAGCAACTGATAACAAAGAATTGCATCCACAATTTTAAATCGATATGTCATCACCCAATCACTGTCACCCAATTTGAAAAATGCGCAATACTTTGATCGTGAGTGAACAAGTTTTGATGGAAATACATTGCCCTTCAATAAGTTTTCGACGAAGGCAATTAGATCATCTGCATTCTTGAACTGATTTTTGGCCATTACAATTGAACGAACCAACTCCACGAATTGGCTGTCGGCTCTGCGTCCAAAGTTAATGTCACATTCAATTCCATGTAAATCTTTCTTTTTGCAATTCGAAAAAAACATTGCGCTCGTACATTTTTTGCATGGGACCAAATTTTGATTTGTCTTAAGACAAATGCTGCATGCTTTGTAGTGATCATATCAAATCTAATCGTCTAAAAAAAAGTCTAATTTTTCTATGTCAATTTTAAGAGTGTCCTAAGACCTTCCAAATACACCACAACAACCGATACATTCACTCATTACTTGAGTGAAAATCTGCCTTTGAAAGTCGTTGAATTTTTGACTTTAACGATGTTGAGCTACCACTAAATCGTCTCGGATCAAGTTACGCCCATATGCAATCTTGATCAGGGATCAAAAACCTTTTGGTTTTCGGTTGGTGCCCCAAACTTTTCGATAATCTATTTCCCCATACATTTTTGGACCTGAATATGTATAGGAAGGATAACAAATTACCTAACAAGAGTAAAGAAAAAAAGGATATTGACTTGTCCTTTAGGTATATCGAAGAACGTCTAATTGCAGCAGACGCAATTTTTTGATTGTACGGAAGAATTTCAATAATTGATTGACTTCTTATAACGCCATAGGCGACAATTTTTGGGCTTTTCGGTAGTTTTAAAACTAAATTGAGGTATTTTTGAGCGCCGTCGGCGAAAATTTCGGAAATTTGGATTCGTTTTTCTTATTTTCAGCCACAGCCCAAAATGACAGCCCGGGCCCAAAGGACTTACCGTTCTCCGAATCTGCATGAAAAAATTTGTTCGTCCGTCTGTCTGTCGACACGATAACTCGAGTCAATCTTGACAGATTTCCAAAAGTATGTTTTCCCCGAAAGGTAGTCTCAAAATGAGTGCTGTGATCATAATAAGTGAAATCAGTCAAGAACTTTCGAAGTTAGGATCGAAAAAGTAGTCAAAAACGTGACTTTTTGAAGGCCGGTGAAACTTTTTGGCTTAGGCCCTTGGTCGGTTCTAAGGTCGGCCAAGGTTCAAAGAAAAATTTTTTGCTATGTTTTATAGAGAGGTGTGCGGCACAGATTCTGCATGGAAGTATGGGTCTAAGGCCAATCCTTAGTACCCTGAACGGTGTGTCACAGGGCTTTCCAAGTTGCCATTTTGACGATTTCCAATGTAATCTAAGACTTCAATTCAATAAAATTGCAAAGCATTCCTCGACACAAATAGTTAAATGCAGAAACAAATTCATGATGAATGTACATGTCTCGTTTCTGCATTTAACTATTCCATGGAAGTTTAGCGTTTGCTTTAATATGCAGTAAGAGTTTGCAACAGTTGTTAAACACTCACAGGTCTCTTTGCTTATCGAATCGCCTTGGCTATGTTTTTGAAATGTATAATCTTTGCATATACAAAAGAATCCATAGAGCCAGGCCGGCACTGCCAACATTGTCGTAGGAATGTTTTTGCCACCGACCGGGCTGCCTTCTGGAATCGAACATAGTAATTTGACCTCAATCTGATTCGATTTTTGCGTATCATCGGATTTACCAGATGGTTCACTTCACCAGCAGCAATCAAGTGTTGAATCTGTCCAATATGTATCGACATTTCTAAGTACGTTCAACGAACTTTCCATTAAATTTGCCAAATACAAAACTGAAAACTGTCACAATGATCTTTAATATTGCCCATCAGTGGCCATTTGTTTCCAGAATTTTTTCTCTGCGCTTTTATAAAAAAAGCGTATTACAAGGAATAAAAAATGTAGATTTCAAAGCACCACCGAACCGACTTAATTTTCATTTAGATAAAAAAAAAAGAAGAGAAATTCAATCTATCACATCCATCATCCTATATTTCCCACGCAATACATAAATAATCCCATAAGACAAATACCTAAGTGGATGTCATATGTATTTCGTCCATATATCTACCCTCAGTCTGCAAAAGTCCATCACACACCAGCTAATTCTTAATCAACATTATTAATTTGATGATCTTCTTTATATAGTTTTTTTTTTTTGCTTTACGTAGCATGAAAAAAATTACTCTATCGACTTTTCGGATACACAATATTATATTGTGTTGTACATTAAACAGGCTTCAAGCCGTAACTTCAATTTTATATATTTACATTGTTTGCTCATGAAAGCAGACAGCTTCAGTGCTAATAGAATTATTATAAACATTGTACCAAAGAAATAGCACAAACACAAAAGTGTTTGTTAACGACTTTCTACATTTTCTCAATATCACTTACCTCGAATAAAAACAGCAATAAATTATCCAAAAACTACCATCAATGTATGTCACAGTCACAGATTAATATGCCTTTCAGTTTTCGTACAACGTCCGCTCTTTTTTCCTTCACAAATATTTTTTTATCCCTAAAATATTTAACATAAAGACACTTGACGCTAAACCCTAAATCAGCATTTAATTGATTTTTTTAAATTTTTAATCTTGCGAACGGATTCAGACTCATTCAATTAAGTCGATTAAGTCCTTTCGATGGTTATTCATTCAAAAAATCCTGTAATCACATTCTGGTAATAAATTTATTTCGCTGGGCAGCAAGGTTTCCTTCATTAAGTTCATTCATTTAAAAACGTTTTTTTTATTTATAATTGGGCACCTTTCTACCCTTTTACACTAAAATGTTTAGGAAACCTTTGACGCTGTTTCACAAAAATTTTGCAATCATAAAATCAACGTTTGTGTTTTTCTATATCAAAACAAATCGAAAAATGTTCGCTCGTCAATTGGATGTTGCTCAACAAAATAACCGTTCGCTGCGAAGGTATCAAAAAGACTGAATTTGCTTACAACATTTTCACGTGATTTTCTGCCTGAACGAAAAGCGTCTGATAAAGAAATTATAAACAGAGAGAAATTGTACGATGGAAAACCGGATTGAGAGAAAATTGTTTCGTTCAGTTTTTCTTTCATTTCTTTTATATATCTCGATTGAGTTACTCCGTAAAGGTCATTCTTCAACCGTACGCATCATTTTGAAACATTGTGGCAGGACGTCCTTTTTTTTTGCTTAAACTCATATATCTCTGTACAAAAGAATTCGAAATTAAAATCTGTAAGATATTGATTTTTTTTTCTTTCTTTGCGAACGATACAAATTGGCTCTACGTGGGAATCGAGAAATTGGATTGAGATTTTGATGGGATTCGATGCGGATGATTATTTCATGTTAGTGTAGCAGTGACTTAATGCACAACCAGAGATGATCTGTGAGAACTAGCATTAAAATTATGAAACTTGTTTATGTTCAAGCAGGCCGGTTCGGTACGATCCCGATTGGGGAATTTAGTCAATATACACTAAGCATATGCAAGAGATCCGTACGCATCAGAATAGATGTGGCAAAGAGAACATATCAAAACGAGACGTATTGGAGTTATGTAAAAAGGACCAAAAACCACTTAAACGACCCTAGCTCGGCGGCCCTTGGCCCGACAGAGCCCAGACTCAATCCCTTAAAAGATTTTTCCATTAACTTTCACGAAAAAAAAAACTTTGAAAATCGTTTGAGTTTTACTCAAGTTATCATCCGTTCAAATATAGCGTCTTCGTCCTGAAGTGCTGGCGTTGCTCAGTTAGACGGACGAACAGATGGAATTTTTTTGCATTTTTCTCTTATTTAGACTCTGAAACGAAAAAGTAACCAACTCTCGGGTCGAAATTCGACTGGTTACAAACGGCAATTATTACACAGCCCTGCTAATTATTGTCCTATCCAAACTTTTTTCCTTCAACGAAATGAAATAGTACATTATATCACCAGGAGCTGAAACGGTGCATTTAGACCCAGGTGGTAAAAGGTTGAAGCGCAGCGGAGTCCGAGGAGAACCGTTTTAGCTCCAAGTGATGTATACTCAGACGGACAAAACGCCAGATTCCGAACAAAAACACCGGACAAATTTTGCATGAAAATTTCACATCATTTCTCAAAATTAAAGGAAATCAATTAAAGTTGATTTCTTTCTTGTAAATTCATTTGCCCATGAAATTTTATGTGATTTTTCAAACTCTCACAATTTGCATATGTTTTTGTACGCTCTTCGGCTTTGTCGAATACGCCTACAAACCATTCCTGTTATCTTATCTTGGAGCCCTGAATTGGCTTTCTATTCTTCTGAGCCATCCAATGCTGCACTGCAGGACTTTGGTCTAATTTTTCCACTGTAGGCATGTTCATCTGCACGTACAAGATGTTAAATAAACTTGATGTTGTATAACAAAAATCGCGTTACAAAACAAGAATTAATGCGATATGACAGATTATTACTGATGAATCGTTCAACATCTGCCGAAAGTCGTTTTGCTGCTAATCTTCCTAAAGCAGTTTTGATAGCCGTGAAAGGTTCAGTTGAAAGTTGCTGTAATGCCTTAATGGCGTCGGGTGGGCCTTTACATTCATAGTTATGTACTAAATCGGCTGCAGCCCGGTACTCTAATATGAAGGTATTTGGTTCGAAATGCCGAGATATTGATCGGATGAAGGGGTTGCAAATATTTCTGCATGAAATCGTTGGAGCCAAGGCGCTGATCTAAATGCTGCAACAATGATCGTACGATAGCTTCTCGTTCCTCAGATCTCAATACGAGAGAACTATTGTTGCTTCGTGTCCTGCCTTCAGTAATTAATCTGTGGCTGAGGAAATATGTATCGTCGTTCTCACAAATAATCTCATTCAAAAAGAGCTGCTCTCATCAATTTTCCAGACTGTTATCGATGCAATTAACCAAACACTCAAAAAGCTTTTGCTTTTTATCCGGTAATTCCAAAATCGTGTCAGAAATGTAAGAAGATGTATTCGATGATAGTTGTCAAATGTCTTCGCGCAATGGTTCGTTTTCTGACTTGAAATACAACATTGAACATCTCCAATTTCTCAAAAAGACGTAAGGTAGCTTATAGGTATATTGCACCCAACGAGTTGATTTACGGGGTACGTTTGCCAAAAGTGCGAAACAACGTACAAAATTGAGATGTCGAGGTTATGATGGTGGCGACAATGGAATTATCGGTGCACACAGATTTCCATCCTAAAGTGATTCGATGCGCACCAGATTTTAAAAAAAGGTAGATTCTCACTGTTGGGCAGTTGATGTTCTCTTCCCTGCGGATTATACTGCTCAGAAATTATCTACTCTTGTTGAATGCATGTGTACAGAAAATGCTCACATTTCCTACAATTGTCTTTGTTGCTGTATTTATAACGTGTACAAAGTACACGCATTAAGTACGCAGACGAGAGTACACACCTTTCTGCGAACTTACTGCGTATGTGCTGTGCACGTACTCACACAATTCGATACGCATACTGTGTACATCGAAAAACCGTATTCAGAAGTGTCAAGTTTTGACTAGAGGGCTTGTCATTCTTGATACCACTTTGTGAACCAGTGTTAAGTGGTTCGCCGTCAGTCAAGGAACTGCACAATTTCTAAAAATCCTTCCTTTGTAAATTTTTTTTTTATAATTGTTTTCATCCCCATTGTGGTCTTGAGTTCTATCAACAGCGTCATCAACTCTTACCGACAGTGCGGGCGACTATTTTATACGATAGTATAGCTTTTCCACATCGCTTTGGATAATTGCGTCAAGAAATTGTGGATGTTGAGCTGGATTGACGCCACTAGTCGTCATTCATCACTAACACAGGTGGAATTGTGCGAAGAACCGCATGAAGACAACTTTCCACCAATAAATGAAGTCGACTCAATTCAAATTGCATCTGAAAATTCATTCGATAGGGAAGAAATCATTCTGAAATGTCTGAAGGAATTCAAACTACACATACATGCTCCGAAAATAACTAACCTCAGGTTGTGAACAAAACCAACGAATTCGACATCGGTTCATCATCAAATATTAATATCTCACAAACAAATTTTGAGACGAACCCAACAAATTTCAATAAAAGGAAGAACCGATTTCCTGACCACTAAAGCCAAAAAATGTAAAAAAATAAGAATAATTCTATTTTCATTGTCAAAAACTCGGATTTAAATACACATTTGAAATCCCAACCGATTTCTTTAATTTCCAATTCAGATTTCTAGAATTTCCAAAAACGCTACTCAAATATTTCTAAAAATTCTCAAATATTTCTAAAATTTATCAAATATTTCTATAATTTCTCAAATATTTCTTACGTTTCTCAAATATTTCTAAAGTTTCTCAAAAATGTCTACAAATTTCGTATGTTTCTTAACATATTTTTAAAAAATAGGGTATGGTCTCAATGGTCAGCAGTGATAGATGTTTTACCTTATTGATTGTGATGTTTTCATTTTTCTCTCTGAAGTGAAAGGTGGGAAGAATACTCTTTTTTCCCACCTGTTTTTTTCAGTCCTGGGCTAAAAAGTGATGTTCAAATGTGAGCCTAAAACGCGCCTTTTCGAATACAAACTCGGTGAGGAAATCTGGTGTTTTTTGTTCGTCTACCCGAAAATAGTTTTTATACGCAGACGGACAAAAAACGTCAGATTTCCTCACAACATTGAGACCGTAAAGTAGGTTCAGTCCACTTTTCAACAATTACTTTTTTCCCAACTGTCACTGAAAAGTACTTTTTTACCCAGTGAACTTACGGACTCCAAAAGACTTCAAATAGTGTAACACCACATCAATTTCAATAATTACACCTGCAACCAAGTTCTCACATAATTATTAATAATTAAAATTATTATTAATAATTAAAATTATTATTAATAATTAACGAATTCACTTCACTTTTGATGCAATTTCGGTCGTTGTATCAATTATTTTTCACATTGACTACAACTGTTGTGAAAAATAGGATGAATCATAAAGTACAAACTGTCGCAGTATTCTACGATCAAAATACAAATTCTGTATTAAAACTTGTTGAGTGTTTTGTTCGGAATCTGAATTTTTGTCCGTCTGTGCTTAAAATAGTATATAACACACGGAGCAAACGTTTTGAATTTCGACCACGGTGGTGAAAGGGTCCTCGGGCTCCGCTACGCTCCGCCCTCTCACTGTTTTACACCTTGATCAAAATCAAAACCTTTTGCTCCTAGTGATATAATAGGCTATATATAACTTAGCATATCACTTTATCGCAACATTCTTTGCAATTTCAAAAAAATTCTTCTTGTATACACAAACCTACGCTTGTATTATTATGTTTGTATCATAAAATGTATCACACGTACGCAATTTGCAACTGTTGATAGAAAAATACAAATGTCTGCAGTACATTACGATCAGTACACAAATTCTGAACTTAAGTTTGTTTAAAATTTCGTTCGAAATCTGAGTTTTGTCCGTTTGCGCATTTTATAGTATCACAACAAAAACCCTTTTTAAAAAGGAAACGTGACGCAGGTTCAAACGCAATACAATCTTTTGAAATATTTTCACATTCGATGAAAAAATGCACCAGAATCCATCCAAAGTTGTTAACTATTATTCTGGACAGGTCCCTGGCGGTGGCTGGGGATTTCAGATGACTTCAATGATGAATGGCAAAGTTACAGAGGACTACAAGCTCATAACCTTCTAACAGATTCATCTTAAGCATCAGCCTTAAAAATATCCAAATCCAAGCCAAAAATACTGACTCATTAACAAGAAAATCGCTCAATAAAAATAAACAATAATTCAGTAACTTAATATCTCAATGCCATATTTTATGTGCCGCTCTAGAGTAAACTCTTAATCTACTAGCTTAGTGCGAATTTGGCAATCAATTAGCAATTTATGTTTTCCAAAGTTGTTTGTTAAACGTCGAGAACTACAATTGAACGTAATGATGTTTACTGCCAATTTAAGTGCAATGCGGACAACTCCTCTACATAAACACTCATTGCCAAAAGCATCTATTGTGGTGAAGCGTTTCGCAGAAGAGAATGAATGAAAAATGATGATATATCCACGATAAGTCAGTGGAGCTTTATTCAAACACAAAAGCGAAAAGCTTTACAGGACGATGTATTGCTGAATAACAACAACATCAAAATGAAGTTAACAAAGTTGAAAAATCGGGATTTAAATGCAATGAGTTGTTAGAAATTTTCAATATACGAATTTATTGCGAACATAATGCTGCGTCATATGTATTGTGAAATAGGTTTTTTAGATGTTCACGAAAATAATAAAAGTCGCCAGAAGACAACACATTTTACTTATGGTTAATTCAATAAACATACATTGAGTTCCTCTATTGCCGAAATGCTGAAGAATATTAACATTTCATAGGCAACAAACACAACCAGTCAACGCATTTTGTTTCATGTTTCGAATTGATGGACGCTTTCGTCGTTAAATAAATTTTGGCAATGAATATTAAATTATTGAAAAAAATTGGAAAAAAACCGTTACATTCCCATTTGACGACTACATTTGGTTTAATGTCTAAAAGGAAGGAAATAATCGTAAAAATTGGTAAAAAGCAGTAACATTTGCGGTAATAAATGGTATTTCTTGGTGTCCAATCATAAATGGGAACGTGAAGAATGTCTGGATACGGATTAATGTGATTTTTCCCATCATTATCGCATACAAAGAGAGTCTGTTTCCACACTAACATTTATTTCTGGAGTAAATAACATTTTGGCGTAACGGATTCAGTTCCCCGAACCAACTTTCGCATCTTGTTCCTAAATATTTTACTATTTACTCATTACATTGTACCATTAGGATTTCTTATGGTGCTAATTATATCACCGTCTAAATTTAGACTCGGATATTTGTACACAGAATTCATCGGATATGGGTGACGTCATATTTGTCATTCTTCTATGTATGAGGTCTGGGAGTGCCTAGGAACAGTGGCGCCGACTATAGGGGGTCGATGGGTGCAATCGCTCCCAACAGATCCATTTCGTTGGGTGCGGCGCACAGTTTTTATTAAAAATTAATGCTTACAGCACTTCCTTACATTTCCACATAACATAAATTTCGCCTGCGGTGCTTTCTACTTCTGTATCTCCATAGAGCACTGTAGAGTGATGTAAGTGTTTGTGTGTAAAGTTCGCTACACACGATTTCTTTCAGCTGGTCCAACATTCGCCGAGTTAAGTTCATCGTATTTCTCAGAACTAAACAGCTGAAGGCAGCTAGTTCCTCCGAATGTAACACATTAGCTCCATTGCTAAAACTTAACCTCATCCAATCCTTTCTTGATGTCTTTTACCCTCTAGAGCTTTAAGATAATATTTAATAATAAATTTTGATGATACAACAATTATTAGGTAAAGTACTATAAAATATATAAAGAAAAATCATTTTTCTTTGCATTGTAAACGACCAACGAACGTAAATTCAAAAAAAAATTTTTGCTCGCTGACTCGAACGATAGATCACTCTATAAAACTGTTTTTATTTTATTTGAATACAATAGAGTAGACTAGTTTCATTTACTTGAATGAGCTAGTCATCAAAAATTAGTGATTGCACCCAACGAGCGAATTCAAAGTCGGTGCCTCTGCCTAGGAACGTTAATTTCATTTCATTACAGCATCGAAAAACCATTTTTATTGATAAGATGGTTTCGCTAATGGACACGGAATACGACACAATTGCAGAACTCTCTAAGAAAATTCACCACTCCTTCCGAGTCGAAAAACAACTTTATTTATTTTAAATATTTTTCATAAATTAAAGACACAATTTAAAATAAATAAAGTTGTTTTTCGACTCGGAAGGAGTGGTGAATTTTCTTAGAGAGTTAATTTCATGCTATACATTGAAGAAAAATCCTTTACAGAATTTGTCCATACCAGGATTGACCCCGGATATTCTCGATGGAACGCCAGTACGTTACCACTGAGCTAACCCGTACGATTATGTATACGAAGGGGAAATATCGCAAAGTTGTATAATGTTTTGATAACTGGGGGTTGACGTTACCAACTCAACTGGTGCGTTGCCGCCTTTACATTCTTTGGTGAATAATTTGTCGTTGCTAATCTCTTCACGTGCTTCTGGTAAACGACCTCATAAAACGAAATATGTGCACAAAAAATAGATCGATATACTTATTTTTCGGCATTTCGTTTAAATCCTTTCTTAATATAACGCTCAGAAATAGTTGAGAACATTCCATACGAATATTTTTGCATTTTACATTTTTTAATCGCAAACAGCCCTTTTTATTGAAAAATCTGAAAAACTATTATTGCATCGTAATGTAATTTGAATTGCGATGTCGAAGATGCTTTCATGCGAATCATATCCAATTACCGTTCGAAAAAACGTCTTCCAGACAGTTTGCAGAATAAGTCCATGTAAGATGGAAACAAATTATATTGTTTGGAAAATACATGTTTTGCTGTTGCAAGTCAAGTGAAACTGTTTACAATAATAACAGAAGCAATAATTACTTTTATTTTCTAGTATAATAAAAGCTGAATCATGCTTTCAGAGCAGAATATTTCGATAAACAAATTTAGAAACTTAGCAATGTGTGTTCGCGTTAAGGTTAATGCTGCAAGATTAAACGAGCCACCATATTTTCAGCATTTGCTTGAAAAAAGGTTGTAAAAATAAAAAACGAAATATACCTTTCGTATTTATAAAATCATTTTTTTAGACTCGTATACGAAGCAATGGTCTGTGGGCTGTGGGTAAGGATCGAAGTGGGTCGATTTTGGGTCGAGCTAAATCAAAAATGAACAGACCTGATTTTTGGGTGTGGGCTTGGGTTAGTAAAACAACCCAAACCAACCTGACTCAACCCAAAACGACCCAAAAATCTCAGGCAGTTAATGTGACCATGGATATCCTTGCTCTTCGTTTAGGTCCACAAATTCCCGGACATTGTTCAATTCGCCGCTTCTTCGTTTTGGTCTTGCATAATACTTTTTTTTACTTTTCAGAAACGAATTAAAGACCGACGGACGCCGACGCGGGCTTTTTAGATAATGTCAGTGGCTTTAAAATTAAACGGCGAAACAATAGAGACAAGTTCGTGTATGTGTAAATATGTGTGTGACGCATACGTTGTACTGACTTGCGACTTTTAACCCGCTTCACTAACTGAAATACTGAGGCATATTGATAAATTGTATTGCTGTTCAATAATTACACGAAAACCCATTGGGTTTCAGTTTCAGTTTGGGTCGAACCTGAAATTAGAATCTGGGTCTAGGTCATTATTGGGTCAGGTCAAACCCAGGTCGATCCAGACCCACTCCGAATCTTAGTGTTCAGGCATGATTTGGGATTTAACAGGTCGACCTAGGGTAAGGGGAATGTGTTTATTATCATTCGCTTGTCAAATCAGTAAAACAAATAATGTCTATAGATAGAGCTATAGATGTCTGATTGCGGAGATTTTCGATTTCGGTCTGTTGAACCGAAGGTCGACGACCATGCAAGAGCAATGATTCCACCTTCTTTGGTGAAGTAGGAATTTTATTTACCTTGGGAAAAGCAGCAGAAGATTGAGGCTTTCGAGTTTCGTATGCTCAAGTTGAGCAGCCCAACCGAAGCTGAGTCGAGGTCAGCGATCTTACGGAAGCGATGCCTTTTAGCTGCTTCGGCCGTGTGTAGAGGGAAAATTTTTTGATTTTGGTCTGTTGAACCGAAGATGACTAAAGGGGCGTATGCGATACTCTTCGTTGAATATACTAACGCCGTTAAAAACTACATCTCTTCCTCCAATCAACGAACAGCGATAACGCACAACCGAAGGAATTCAAAAGGTGTGCCAACAGACAGCTCTTCATCTTGCCCGGCTCCAGACGAAAGAAACATAACTAAAAGTCGCAACAAAATGGCAACATAAAAGGTTAGCCTGGCTGCACCCGCCCGACGGACCAAAGTCAAGCGCTTCCACAGCTCCATTGCCCCACCACGCTTCACTAAACCACGCCCCCTCTGGAAGCCTCAAGAGGGAGGAGGGAATGAAATAAGAAGAAGAAAAAAAGATTTTAAGCGTCAGCAGCTGTAAAAAATCACAATGCCTAACGTTATGCTCCTGTCAAAAATTTATTTGGTCTGGGATGTTCTGCTCAATACGAAAATGTTTGTGTCATTTCCTGTCATGACAAAATTGATAATGACGATGCTTTTGAAGCCGTAGAAGCGAATTAACAGAATAACAGAATTTTACTCTGCTAACAAACTCGCTCTGAGTAATACTTTCCACAAAAATTCGCTGGAGGCGCCGCCACCACAGCCAACGGCATCCATGTATTTGGTCACACTATCATCTAAAAGACAACTAGAAACACTTTTGCAGATCTAATAACTACATCTGTCTCTTTCTACCCAACGCTTCAGAACAAAAGTCATCCGCGTCTTCCCACATTTTCGAAAAATGATCTTCGAAAACGTTGATCAAGGCTCGATTATCTACCACAAAAACAACTCCACAAGCCGAAAAAAAGAAATCAATCTGAAATGAGAAGGGCTAATGGAGAGCCGTTGACTTGTTTTTTTTATCGGCACTTTTTGCATGCACGATATTTGTTCAAACCTACACGAGGAACCAAATGATTGAAAGTTAGAAGATTGCCTCTGTTCGTTGTCTTTTCGGTTTCAATCATCAGACGCGTCGTCGGTATAGGTAGATGCGATTCTTTACGAGAATCTATACTCGCTGAAACACAGAAGTCGAGAAAAGAGATTGTAAATTCATTAGATAAACAGATAAAACAACGTTACTGCAAGATTATGGATGGATTTGCTATTTGCCATTTGTTTTTTAAAAGTTAAAAGGATCTGTTTGTTTACCAAAATCGGATTTTCGAAAATATAAAACGAATACCGATCGGTTGGTAGTATAAAAAAAACAAACATTTTTTATGACAAAAACACAGTAGTAATTTATGTGTAGAAAAACGTCGCGAGCATCGATGTGACGTTGGAAATCACCGAAACTTCTAGTAATACGGCAATCTCGTAGCTCTTACTTTAAACACTCCGAAGCTGGAAAGTGCGGGAATTCGTAAATTCCTCGTAGATAGCTTATATAAAGAATTTAATAAGCTCTCCTTGGTACATCTTTTGAATTTAGACAATTTTCTTTGATAAAATAAATTGAAGCGAATGAAGACCATACGCATAATTATTTTGAAATTTTTGTGACTATATGGCTTAGTCGACCTTTCCCAGAACCCAATACATTCGATAAAGGGTACATTTTCAAACACATAACTTGTGTTTAAAATAATTCATATACGTATAGGACGATACGTTTCGTATAATGAAATTTGATCGAAATTTCGACGCGTGCTTATTCTTCAATTCAATGTCTTACGCGGAATTTCCCATTTCGTGTGTTCATAAATATTAATTTCTGAATCAAAAAATTAAATTGTACAAAACATCTATCGAAAAATACATAGAAGAACATTGGCAAATCTCACAAACGATCAAAACTAACAGCGTATACATTTTTTGTAAGCTACGCGTGCTTCAACGGTTTCAACGACTTCGTCGAATTGTTTCAACGGTTTCAACGATTTGTCGTCGTCGTCGTTGTCATTTAATGACGACAGTTTTCAAATTGAGTTTTACAATAAAATACTTTTTGTTCGAAGCTATCCTGTCGTAGATCTGAAGAAAAGTGAATGATTCATCGACTGGCTTAATAAAACGCAACAAAACTCATTATTTATTACGAGAAATTCGTATTTGAAAACTAGTCGTTATCGTACTTTTTCTACAGGAACGACTAGTTTTCAAATACGAATTTCTCGTAATACATAATGAATTTTGTTGTGTTTTATTAAGCCAGTCGATGAATCATTCACTTTCCTTCCGATCTATGAAAGGATATCTTCGAACAATAAGAATTTTATTGTAAAACTCAATTTGAAAACTGTCGTCATTAATGACAACGACGACGACAATTCGAATGCAATTTGACGATGTTTTCAAATACGTTGAAACCGTTGAAACACGCGTTGTTTGCAAAAAATGTATACGCACTTAGTTTTGATCGTTTGTGAGATTTGTCATTGTCAATGTTGTTTTATGTATTTTTCAGGTTGACGTTTTGTACAATTTAATCTTTTGATTCGGAAATTAATATTTCTGAACACATGAAATGGAAAATTCCACTTCTAACATTGAATTGAAGAATAATCACCGCGTCGAAATTTCGATCAAATTTCATGATACGAAACGTATAGGACGATATATGAATTATTTCAAACGCAAATAATGTTCAAAAATTTACATTTCATCGAATGTATTGGGCTCTGGGGAAGACCGACTGAACCATATAGTCACAAAAATTTCAAAACTATGCTTAGGGTCTTCATTCGCTTCAATTTTTTTTTCAAGTCGAACCGTATAATCCAAATCAACAGCATCTCCGACAGAGTCATCTATGTGCGGCTGAAGATAAATGCGATGTACAGTTTGAAAGTCATCCAAGCGTACGCACCGACGACGGATCACGACGACGAAGAAATTGAAAGCTTCTATGAAGATGTCTCCAAAGCGATTGAAGAAAACAGAGCTCAATATCAGTGGCTAGTCGGCGATTTCAATGCCAAATTGGGAAAAAGAGAAGACGTTGCAGAAACTTCGATTGGAACGTTTGGTTACGATCAGAGGAACGAACGAGGAGATACTTTGCTGAATTTTCTCCAACAACAAGGAATTTTCGCAATGAACTCATTTTTCTCCGGTAAGGTTCAGAGGAAGTGGACTTGGGCCAGTGCAGACGGCAGAACAAAGAACGAGATCGATTACATCATATCGAACCGCAAATCGATTGTCAAGGATGTTACTGTGCTTAACCGTTTCACAACAGGCAGCGATCATCGAATGGTGCGAGCCAAAGTCGTCTTGAACACACGGACAGAGAGAGAAAAGTTGGTCAAGAAAAAAGTCGTTTTAGACATGGAACGCCTGAAAGAACAAAGCGACGCATTTAAGGAAGCTATGGACAACGAACTGAACGGAACGAATTCACAAACTGCAACGATTGATGAGCTGACAGAAAGAATAGTGACCTCAGTGAGAAGCTTCCTGGAAACCAGATGCCGATCTACATGCACTAAAGAGTCGAAGCTCAGCAAGGAAACGCTAGACCTAATAGCAGAAAGACTGGATTTGGTGAAAGGTTGAAAGCGAGACACTGTTGAATACAGAGACAGAACGACAGCCATCAACAAGAAAATGAAAACCGATCTGCGACAATACAACGTGAAACTGGCCATGAACGCTATCGAAGCAAATTTGAATATGAAAGTATTACGAGCGAAATGGGCGAACGGGTACAGACAAATTTTTAAATTGCGCGATAAGGCGGGCGTCATACAAACAGATCAGGACAAGGTATTGGACATCGCGCGAGAGTTCTATGAGGACCTTTTTACGTCGGTTCGAGCCAAACTACCGGCAGAAAGAGCAAAAGCGAGACCGGTGACAATGAACGTTGGTTCCGAAGATTTGCCGGACATAACGATTAACGAAGTACAGGCTTCGTTAGACGAAATGAAGAACAGAAAAGCTCCAGGTGACGACGACATTCCGATCGAAGCAATCAAAGAAGGCGGACCCACACTGCTCAAAATGCCAACGGATCTGTTCAACAAGTGTCTCGAACAAGAGAAAATACCAGAATCATGGGAAAACGCAGTCATCACTTTGCTGCACAAGAAAGGAGACATCACGAAACTGGAAAACTACAGGCCCATCAGTTTGATCTCGCACCTCTACAAACTGTTTATGAAGGTGATAACGAAACGGATCACAAAGAAGCTAGACTTCTACCAGCCGATCGAACAAGCAGGGTTTCGGTCCGGATTCAGCACAAATGACCACTTGCAAGTGATGAGAAGTCTAATAGAAAAATGCAACGAATACAAAATCATCATCGCGATATGCTTCATAGACTTCGAAAAAGCGTTCGATTCGGTCGAATTATGGTCGATTTTAGACTCCTTGGACGATTGTCGGATTGACTCGACATATACCCGGATGATAAAACATATCTACGAGCACGCAACGTCGTGCGTCAAACTGCATAAAACCACCGATAAATTTCGAATTGGAAGAGGAGTCCGTCAAGGAGATACCATTTCACCGAAATTGTTCACGTCAGCTCTGGAAACGGTTTTTAAAAAGCTTGATTGGAGTGAACTGGGAATCAACATAAATGGGAAGTTTCTGAACAACCGTCGATTCGCCGACGACATTGCCCTGACATCAACGACTCTGGAACAGATTGAAGCGATGCTGTTGCAGCTCAACGAGGAAGCCCAAAAAATCGGTTTGAAGATGAACATGTCGAAAACGAAAGTGATGACAAACATCGATGGTGCTACACCAATCAAGATCGGAGACGAGGAAATTGAAATCGTGAATTCGTACAAGTATCTCGGCCACGTCATGAAGCTCGGTCTCGACAACCAAACGGCTGAAATAAAGAGAAGGATCGGTCTCGGTTGGGCGGCGTTCGGCAAGTTACAGTACATCTTCAAGAGCAACATGAGCAACAGTCTGAAGAGGAAAGTGTTCGATATGTGTGTGCTGCCGGTCCTGACATACGGAGCCGAGACTCTCACGATCACCAAAGCATCAGCGAACAAATTGAGAGTTGCACAGAGGGCAATGGAAAGGGCAATGCTAGGAATCACACTCAGGGACAAAATGACAAATGAGTGGACCCGGCGACAAACAAGAGTCATCGATGTCATGACACGAATAGCGTCGCTCAAGTGGAATTGGGCTGGTCATATTGCCAGAATGACCGACGATCGATGGACGAAAACTATAATGCAATGACGGCCACCAACGAAACGACCGATGGGACGTCCACCGGAAAGATGGACCAACGATATCAAAAGAACGGCAGGCACGACGTGGCAGCAAGTGGCAATGGACCGAAAAAAGTGGCGATCTATGGGGGAGGCCTACATCCAGCAGTGGATATAAAAGGCTAAGGAAGAAGAAGAAGAAGAATGTTCCTTAAACTTTAGCAATTTTAGTTTTTTAGCCAAACTTTTGAAAATTCTCAAATTTCTCAATATTTTGAAATTTGTTAAATCTACAAAATAAAATTTGAAATGCGAAATCCAGAAGCATAACAATTTGTCGTAGTTTGTGTTCTTCTAACATTCCCCAAACTTTAATAATTTTAGTTTTTCAGCCAAATTTTTGAAAGTTCTCAAATTTCTCAATTTTTGTGAAATTTATTAAATTTACAAAAAATTTCAAATTTCTGAAAAGTTTTCAAATTCATGAAGACCGGAATTTCGAAAAATAATGAAAATTATCAAATTTGGAAGAATTTTCATACAATAAAGAATTTCTATGAGTTTCAGATTTAACATTTTCTCAGAAATTTTGAGTTTTGTAACTTCTCTACACTTTTTAAACATTTTAGAAATTTATGAAAATTCTTGAAATTTTGAAATTACTAAAATTTCAAATTTGAAAATATTTTATGATTTCCTATTAGTCATTTTGAAATTTCAAGAATTTTCATCAATTTCTAAAATGTT
>CM055404.1:151414876-151456860 GCA_029228625.1 Pseudolycoriella hygida | reverse complement strand
GGGCGAGGTACACGACGGATGTGATTGGATCTTGTGCCTTCGGCTTGGAATGTAACACACTTAACGACAAAGACGCAATTTTCCGAGAAATGGGAAGACAAGTGTTTGAAGAGCCAAGACGTTCAATGGGACTTCAAATGCTTGTGGTACAAATGAGAGAGTACGCAAGGTTCTTTGGCATTAAACAACTTCCGGAGAAGCCAGCGAAATTTTTTTTGAACATCGTTAAAGAAACGTTAGCATACAGACGATCAAATAATGTTGAGAGAAAGGACTTCATGCACTTGTTGATTGATTTAAAGAACAACCCAAATCCGGAGTTACATTCTCTCACAGATGATGAGATCGCAGCTCAAGGTAAACAACGAAAATCTTTTTATGGGGAATCCCTTTGTTGATTTTTGAAAGCTGACACACAGTTTTCGGCAGTTTAGCTTACAGCTCTGGTATCGTTCCTAAAATACTAAATGAAACTATCGTAACAAGTTGACTGTCTGAACAGATTGCGATCGTTCCTTCAGTATCTTTCAGATGGAAACTTCCCAATTGACGACTGTGTTCTCATGTGTTCTCATTGAGCGTTTTGTCCAAATTATTCAGATGAATAAACATATTTATTCAATTATATTTCCTACCAATCAGTCATGTCCGTCAAGTGTCCTGTTTCGAATCCCTAAAGGCTACCGTTTCGACCCTCTAGTCTCGATGATCACCAAAGTTCGCCTCTCTAATTCACAAACGAATTATAAGCGTCGTTACGGGTCGTAAAACATTGTGTTTGGCATCATTTGAAAGATAATGAATTGGCCTATAATAAAATAACAGTTTCGAACACCTGCCCCTAATTGGGTTTCTTATGAAGAAGAAGAGACAATTTCATGAGACTTTTTGAAAAATTAAATTACCTGAATATTATTCAAAAAAGGAATAGAATTGAGACAACTTTTAAAATAAAGTCTAAGCTACATTTGAAAGAACATCGCGTCAGACGCTATTTTAGAAGATTTCTGAAAATTGAGAGTTGCATATAACACGCGATTAACTTTTTTTTCTCCGAGCAGCGTTTGTGTTTTTCGTGGCTGGATTCGAAACATCATCGACACTTCTGTCGTTCTGCTCGTACGAGTTGGCAAAACATCCGGAAATTCAAGAAAAGGCAAGAAATGAGGTGAAAAATGTTTTGAAACGATTTAACGGTGAATTGACATACGACGCAATGCTTGAAATGAAATACTTAGATCAGGTGCTCAAAGGTTTGACTCCAATTATTGTTTTAATTAAAGACAAATCATGAGACATTTCCATCAGAATCCCTTCGAAAATATCCACCACTGAGCATGCTAACGCGAGGAGCAACCGAAGATTATTGGGTGAAGGACACGAAGACTCCACTTCTTATTCCTAAAGGTTGTACGGTTGTTATTCCCGTGTACTCGATACATAATGACCCATCGATTTATCCCGATCCCGAGATATTCGATCCTGAAAGATTTACACCAGAGGAAGAGAATAAAAGACATCCGTTTGCATTTCTACCATTCGGCGAAGGTTTTCTCACATTTCGCCTTAAAAATACAACTCTACGAAAAATTAATTTGTTTCCTCGCAGGTCCGAGAGTTTGCATTGGCCTACGATTCGGAATGATGCAAGCAAGAATTGGAATGGCCAAGATGTTGTTGAATTTCAAGATGTCTTTAGCAGCGAGAATGGACGAAATACAATTCTCCAGAAGCCATTTCATTATATCGAACGAAGGTGGATTTTGGATTAATTTGGAGAAGATTCATTGAATTTATGTTTATGAGCTTTGCTCGTCATCGATTAAAGATTCATTAAATACTGATATTTACGTCCTTTTATTACGTTGCATACACATTTGTCGAAAAGGCAATATTCAAATCGCCGTGCGATGTGTTTCTTCAAAGGAAAATGGCTTAGCTGAGTCTAACATCCACCTGAGCCCTAAGAAAATACTACAATATAGCAAACAAATTTTTGGGCTAAGGCCAACCTTGGGCCCTAAGGATATTGTGCTCGGGTTTTTGGTTGGTTGATTGGTAGGTAGGATGTGCAAATTTTGACTTAGCAATAATTTCAGTTGAGGGTAAGTGATTTTTTTGGGACATTAAGAGTGTGTCACTTATTTTGACGTTGGATGTGAGTTAAACTATCAAGATATCAACTACCAACCACCACGTATAACCAACTAACAGCTACCAACTATTAATTACCAACTTTCAACCCATGGGACTAATGATAGTAGTTGCTGTTTAATTAACAAAAGTATTGACCAACCAATCAACAATCGATTTTACGAATATTCAACAACATTAAAGAACTAGTAAATACCCCCGCCTCTAGGGGCTACGCGGACATTAAGCATTCTTGTCCGCTAGGTCGGAGATTTGCGACATTAATACTAAAATGTATGCAAGGGTGTGCAAAGTTAGATTTAGATGAATAAGAAATGGATTTAGTAGCATTTTAGTAGTTACCATAAGCTTGCGCAAATCTGGTTTTCCCCCGTACTACCATTTTCCCGCAAACCCGTTTTGCCGAACTACCGTTTGCTGTATACTATCATACCGTCTGTACTACCGTTTTCCCCGTGCTACCGTTTCACCCTTACTACCGTTTCCACCATACAACACTCTTCCCCGTACTACAATTTTCTCCGTACTACTGTTTCCCCGTACAAACGTTATCATCGTGCTACTATTTCCACGTACAAGCGCTTCTCCCGTCCTACAATTTCCTCCTCACTACTGTTTTCCCCGTACTACCATTTCACCGTTCTACCATTTCCTCGTACTAACATTTCCCCCGTACTATCATTTCCCCGTACAAACGTTATCACCGTTCTACTATTTCCCCGTACAACCGTTTCTCCCGTCCTACAATTTTCTCCTCACTTCTGTTTTCCCCGTACTCCACTTCGCCGTACTAACATATTCCCCTACTACCATTTCCCCGCACAAACGTTATCACCGTGCTACTATTTCCCCGCACAACCGTTTCCCCCGTAAAATCGTTTCCACCGTACCACTGTTTCCCGTACAACCGTTTCTCCCGTACTACCATTTTCTCCTCATTGCTGTTTTCCCCGTACTACCATTTCTGCATACAACCTGTTACTCCCTTACTCCTTCTTCCCCCGAGCTCCCCAGCATTTTCACCAATACTGGTGACTTCTACTCACAAAACTCTGAGACTTTGCAAAAGAAACCTATCGTCTAACTCCCATACATTCGAAAATAATTTTAAAAGCATAAAAATTGACCCAATGTCCAACTGCCCGACATTTTCACCAATACTGACTTCTACTCACAAAACCCTGAGACTTTGCCAAAGAAACCAATGGTCTGTCTCTCATACCTTTCCAGATACTTTCAAAAGCATAAAAATTGACCCAATGCCCAACTGCCCGATATTTTCACCAATACTTGTGACTTCTACTCACAAAACTCTGAGATTTTGCCAAAAGAAACCAATGGTCTGTCTCTCATACCTTTCCAGATACTTTCAAAAGCATAAAAATTGACCCAATGCCCAACTGCCCGACATTTTCACCAATACTTGTGACTTCTACTCACAAAACTCTGAGACTTTGCCAAAGGAACCAATGGTCTGTCTCTCATACCTTTCCAGATACTTTTAAAAGCAAAAAATCCAAGATGGCGTCACTTTGACAGGTGGCATCAATTTTCTTAGGATTCATAAAGATCCTACTCATCAATATCAACAACTTTCACGAAGAAACCAACTGTCCAAAATAACAAAAAAAAATTTTAAAATTACATCAAGAAAAAATTTCAATTGAAATCTAGGTAGCATAATGTTGTTTTTGCTATAAAAGGCAAAACCGCATTTTAATTCAGTCTCTTTGGACTCGTCAAGCAGGTCGGACGTATGTTGATTCACATGGGAATCTTACTTTGCATTGCCTTTTTTTGAATCATATAAGGCAGTGCAAAACGACTCTTTGCTTCAGTTTCTCGGAACTCTTGAAGCAGGTCGGACGTATGTTGGTTCACGCTGGAAATTTGTGACCGACAATTTACAAACAGACAAACTTTTGACTTTTATAATTAAAAAAAATTTAATCAATTTCTTTTATTTTAAAATTGTTTACTTCAATCTTGATGAAACGCATTGACAGAAAAATAATTGACAGCTACATGACATATTGGTCAGTGGTGAAACATCAAAACGCTTACAGTGTTGTCGTCATGTTGTTAATAAATCACATATCCGCTTCCATAGGGTTAATTGTTTTTAGAAACGACCGTATTTTCTGCTCGGTTGGGTGTAGTCTGGACTGAATTTCACTTCTCCCGTAGCCAGGCCAATCACATAGCGAAAACATTGAAATAAACAGTCGTCCTTATCTAAAAAAAATTGAAAGTTATTTCAATCCTGAGCCTAAGGCAAAGGCTGCAACCGCATACATAGTAATAACGAATCGTAAATTCTCATTTGTCACACACGACTAGAGCAAAGAAACATAATTCCCGCGTCTATTTTTCCGTTTTTTCCACATTTTTCATTACGGAACGCTAATGTGATAAAATCTACTGCATAATGGGCCAAATAAGTGAGTAAATATCCTCGTTTGTAACTCATAAAACTCGGAAAATATACTCACGCACACATTCAAACTCGTGCTATAATGACTCACTTACTTGACCAAGTATGTAAGAAACTATTACAATCGCAGGTACTCTGACATTAAAGTACTTTACAATCACTACAATCTGTGACTGTGAAGTACTTACGAACCTTCGTTACACTTTTCAGAAGCTGTATAGTCTCGTAGCAACTGCAACTTAAAGTGAAACTTACAAGAGTAAACATCATAGAAACCACAACTTACCTCTGGCGCTAATGTGATAAAACAATTTTCATGCTTTACTTGTCGAGATATTTGTGAAGAAGTTTCGCAGACTTGAGCGATTTTGCTCATATTTGAACTTGAACCATGTGATTCGTGTACATTTCAGGGAAAAAAAAGTTTAGAGGAATCGGCGCAGCCGCTTAGAAAAAAAGTGGAGACGAATGGACAGAGGGACAATTTACTTTTGACATCTAGAAGATAATACATGTTTGTATCTCTCAACTCACGCATCGAGACACCACCACATGTTACAATAAAGTGTTTTATATTGTCCGCTAATAGCGACTAGCGTTTCTCTAAGACCGGAGTTAGCGCCACCAAATTTCTCTATTCGCTAAGGTATTAAAACTTATCACAATATTTTTGTATCAATAAGGCGTTTCTGTTGAAAGAGTCTCTTTTATTATTATTTTCACCGAAAGTCGCTGAGTGTTTCATCATAATGTTCAACTAATTACTTGAATGAAATGAAATTTTTATCAATTTTCTATGCTTCACAAAATAAAACTTATTTTATGCAACGATCGCCATTTTACGTAAAAATGTACACTTTATTCCCTTTATTCCGAACTTGTCAACGGGGCCGGAGGGTTTACAATTGGACTTTTTGTTTTTTCTTTTTTCGGCGCTTCTTGATCAAATTGTAAAAGACCGAAGAGATGTTCCGCATCTTTTTTGAGATTGACAACTTCACTTTCCCGGAGAATTATATGATAAGCTTCGTGCATAGCATCTATGAATTACTCACTTATTTGATGAATTTTTGTGCGTCGAAGTCAAGTGTGTGAGGAATGCCAGCGCCGATTTCTTTGGATTTTTCTTCCGATTTTTCACGTCCGTTTGGTGCTGTCCTTTTCGTACGTAGGCCTTTCGGCGAGTTTCGCCGATATATTCCTTGTTCGGGCATGCTCGTCAAAGGGATGCTGTAAACCATGCAGGATTGTTCACCATCTGGCACTTTCTGTTTCATATCACTGTACAGTGACGATGCCTTATACGGTGTTCGGAAGGCTATTTGCAAATCCGGTGCGCCGGTGCGAAGTTTCTTTACCAATTCCTCGGTAGATATTGCGCCAAGGATGACAAATCATTCTTAGTGATAAAATAAAAAAGTGCTGTGATATTCGCTTCAAAATGTGTAAGCTAGTTAAGATAGAATTATACATATTTACAATGAACAAAACATGGAGTTAAGGAAAATGATGTATCTATTTCAGCTATGAGCGTTAGCTCAATTCAAAGATAGAAATATGTACAAGTTCCAGCCAACGAGTTTTGTTTATCGGTGGGGCAGGCAAAACAAAATCGATACGATTAGAAGGAAATATTTTCTTTAAATTTATTTTAAATTAGTTACAATTAGCGAACATTAGCGACCGCTATTAGCGCGCTAACTTTTGTTATTATTAGCGATTAGCGTTAGCTCCACTAAAAAAATTGGTAAGCGAATACAGCCCTTCTTATAGGACCGTTTACTTCGAACGGTCCAAAAATGTTTGATTTTGTTTTTTACACAATTTTTGTCAATCAAAACATGACGCCTGTTTTGGGGTGGGGCTTCGGGAAAACAGAAAAAATATATGAAATGTATGAGGGGGGTAGATCGTCGAAGAAGACATCGTTTATGAACGGTCCCTAAGACTTTACGCCTACTTTTATTAACCCAAAATTACATCACGAAGTACGGCCATCACAAGGGAAATTCTTCAGTTGTTAAATAAATTTTCTTACAAAATTACACAATCAACGAGAACGCAAAATGTTTCGAATTTCTTCAGTTTATGAAAACAATTTCGTAATACTTTGTCATAATATTCGCATTCATTCTTCAATTAAACTCGCAATCTCAAAACAACCCTCAACCTTTTCAGATAAAGTAGCAATAACAATCACACCATTTACAGATACGTCACTCCATCAAAGCCTGGAATTTCCATCAAAAGAAAAAAAGGAAAATATAATGCAAGGGTCACAGCAATAAATTAGTCGTCTTGAACCCCAATAAATATTACTTCATATAATAAAAAAATCAAACTTTGATTTCTTCAATAAAGAGTGACGATTGACGACATAATAACAACACACTGCCAAGCACCCTCAATTTCCCAACGCAATTGTAATAGTTGGTGATTTCATTAGAATGAAAATAAAATTCGTCTTCATCACAACAAAATTCAATTTAAGCCGAAACTGTTTTCATGATCCCGTCGAACGTTACAAGAGCGAAAATCATACAAACTCATTTTCTTTGAGTGAAGTTGCTCACCGAAAACCACTTTCGTTTATGGCATTGGGGCCTTATGATCCAATTTGGTGAATATGTCATCGAAAATAATTGTCTACACTTGCACTCTCCCTATTGACACTAGCTGTGTGGCTAACATTTCCTCATTTTCATTGAACACATAAAGAAAGTTTTTTGTGAATAGCTGGCGTAAACGGAAATGACCTACATCTTAATTTTACGACCTTGGATTATCTTATTACACCTACGCTTTTTCGCATTGCCGCACATATCAATGTCAAATTACATGGCAGAAAGTGTGTGAATTTTTTCACGCGTCATTACCTAATCTAATTCTCAACATGCTTTGTAAGACAAATTATCTTCGGAGTGAATAAAATTCAAATGGATTTATTCATAGCATCCATTGTACGTAACCAGAACTTTCGGAATATTTTCTCGCTTTCTTATTGCTTGAAGTGAGGTCAGGGTATTGTTGAGAAAATAACTCCATTGATCCACTTGGTATACAACGCTGCAACGTTAACAAAATAAATATCAAATGACTACGTATTTAGAACTAAATTGATTGCCTCGAATGTTACGATAAATTTCGTTTTATTAGCACATTGCTTTGCGTTATAAACTTTCTACGCTGAGATTTTTATTTGTCGTCATTCATGATTGTCCGACCAGGCTCTTAAAATCAAAATATAACAACAGTTGCGCGCAAACTAATTTTCCTTTGCTTGTGGTGTGATATTTAACTTGGAAGGTCTATTAGAATTTTACGATTATGGATTCTTTCAAATTTATCCGCATATTTCATACCTATGGCCGCATTACGAGTGATTTCTGTTATTGTGATTTTCCAACATTACGCAAATTAGGGCAACTGTTTGGGACGGTTGATTTGAAGTATTTTCACTTGTACGAAATTTCCTAAAGCCAACCGTCCAAAACATAGCCCAATACACGCAAAATGTGTACGTACACATCGTGTGTGTATTGAACTACATTTTTTGAAATAGTATTTTGTTATACGTGCGGAGAAAATAGTGATTTCCAACAAGAGCGAAAGTTTGCGGCCAGAGCGAAGCGAGGGCTGTAATTCGCTCGAGTTGGAATTCAATTTTCTCTCCAAATTTAATACAAAGTTTTTTGTGCTTGCACGTGAGAAAACAAGTGTTTCCACGACAAAATGTTCATTCAGTGTAACGTGGGAACGGTGAGAAAATAACTATTTTCTCACCGGCAAGAATATGTAACTTTCTCACCGCTTTTGCGGGGACAAAACACGAGTTTTCTCACCGCAAGCGTAGCGAATATATAAGCTTTCATTTCGTAGTAGTGGAAATCACACCCATATACAGAAATAACTGTTTATCTTCTAAGAGGCGATGGTTATTTTCTCTTCTTTTAAGATAAAATCACTCCCGATTTTCAAAACTTTTTTTTAGTCGAAAGGTCTAACAATACCCCGCATTTTATGGAAGAGAATTTTTGATTACATGTTCTTGGACGCAGCCAGCGCCCTAAAACTCAGTTTCTACACAAATCTACATAAATCGGGTGGATAGGTAAATAGAATTGAATTTGGGCAAAATCAGTAACCATAACTTTCGAAGTTGCGGTCGAAAAAGTGGTCAAAAATGTATGATTTTGGGAAGGTTGTTGAAACTTTTTGATTATATCTCTGCGAAATTAGATCGGAAATCGCTCTTCAAGGTTTGGACATCAGAAAATCTCGAAAATCAAATTAGTACAAATCTGTTGAGTGGTTAGGGCTGTAGGGCCATTAGTTTGGGCCCAACTCACGCTGGGCCACCCTAGACGGTTATTAGTGGTTTTTCGTGACTAAGAGGCGAGTGTCCGTGGAAATATTATTCGGAATTTCTTTTGGAACTTTTTAAGAATTTTTAAGAACTTTGAGAATTTTAGGAAGTTGTTAAGAATTTTCAGAATTTTTTAAGATTTTTAAGAATTTTTTGAGAATTTGTTAAGAAAGACTTTTAGAAACCAGATAAGCGTGTCTGTGTGACTATTTCGATAATTAAGAAGAAAATATATTCAGAAACGGTTAACAGCTGTCTAGAATTTAATTACACAATCATGACTAGTTGGCTTCTTTACAGTTTCTTCATAAAAAACGCAAAATTGGAAAATGTACCGAAAACGCACTTTTGAAACTAAAATATAAAATAAATCTTAAGTTTTCGAGGCATGTCGTACAACAACTTTTTGTTCTGAATGTTATTTCACACAATTTAAAAATATCTTTGATCGATAGTCGCGACCCATTGTACAAAGTATAAGCGGATGAAGCAGTTCTGTCCCAGTCCTTGAACTTGTTGTAGTCACCTGCAATACACGGAAACATATTTGATTACGCTAGACGTGTGCTATGTGAATTTACACAGCACTGCAGCTTCTTGAAGATGGTATTCAAGGCGAACATGGATTCCGTTAAAACTCATTGGGACGGAAGCGCCTCGTTTCTTTTGAAATGTCCGGTCGAAGGCTGTGCATAACTCGGAAAGCGTATCCGACGTATTATTCATTAAAGAAAACCCCTGGAAAACCTTAAAAACTTGCCGCGCCTAAATGGTATTTATAGGGAATGCAGAGTCATTTGTTAAGTACGCATTCCGATACCAACACATTGTTGGTTGAGACAGACGGTGTATCCACAGCTATAATTCATATACAAACGGCAACGATGATCAAACAGCAACGAATGATTCATCTTGAGCAAATGAGTTTAATTTTACAAGTGACCCAGTGACGACAAGTCAGTTAGGCGATGTACAAGTTCTGAGCGCTGAAACCCAAACTACAGCTGTTAATCAACCTTTACTTATTGACCTTCTGAATGAAGAAGATGAAACCCAGAGTCGACCAGACATTCAAACCGAAAAAGTAAACACAATTCGTATACCAAAGAGTGGTACTACGAAAAGAAAATCGTTGCCCGTCCAACTGAGACAATACTGCAAGCGATCATGAAAATTAATGAATTTTTTTCGAGGGGTGGCGCACTTCTGCGGTTTATGGAATAAATGGAATAAATGGGAATAAATGGAATAAATGGAATAAATGGAATAAATGGAATAAATGGAATAAATGGAATAAATGGAATAAATGGAATAAATGGGAATAAATGGGAATAAATGGGAATAAATGGAATAAATATTGGAATAAATGGAACAAATGATAATTTTTTCAAATTCGTCAAAACCTCAAACAGACTTGATTTTGATGGCAACGCACTCAACAAACCATACTAATGTGTCAAAAACTGAAAAAACCCACTTTTGCAAACTTAAAAGAAATTTATTTATTCCATTTATTCCAAAAAAAATAAAATTTAATCTCAAGATGGTTTAAATGCTTTATAATTTGTGCAAACCTTTCTTTGAACTTATTTGTCTAACTTGTGATGTGTTTGGTCCAGATATTTCGCAAAAACAACAAAAAAAAATTTGGGAATAAATGGAATAAAAGAATAAATGGAATAAATGAAGTGCGCCACCCCTCGATTTTTTTCCTTAATTTTTACTTTTTGAAATAAAACAAATTGAACTGAACAATTTGAGATTTTTTTTTAGAAATTCTAAGAATTTTCAGAATTTTTTAAGAACTTTAGGAATTTTTTAAGAATTTTAAGAATTTTTTTAGAATTTTAGGAATTTTAAGATTTTTTTGAGAATTTTGAGAAAACAAAATTCCGTATAATAAGCCCTGGTCTGCGGCCTCTCCTAAGTCAATCTGCATGTTGTGTAGTAAATTGAAGGAAACTTTTTTGTCAGAGGCTTCTAACTGATCTAGGTCGGTTCTAATATCGGCCTTAGCTCAATTTTTTTTTTTTTAATTTGTGTAAAAAATTATTTTTTAACTTTTTATTTAAAACACTGGGCTTTTTTAGGGATTTGGAGAGGCTCTCTGCAACGTTGCTTTGGACGGGTTTTTCAACCAATTTCCAACCAATTTTGCCAATTTCCAATCCAATTTTTTGTGGACATAATTGCATATACATTCTTCGTACGGGTCTAAAAATGTGACAGATACGAAAAGTGATTGATCTTAGTTCTAATATTTATATCAAATTGTAATTGCTGTATCTCAAATAGATGTCTGGATCTCAGCCACAAATGTCAGAATCTCAAACTCGGATGCCTAAATGTCAGTAACTGTTTCTAGGATCATAGAATCACTTTGAGTTTTTCATGCTTATTTGTTGATTTACGGGGTATTCTAGTGAGATCATAATCAACATGTAGTCCGAGAAGCTTGGCTTTTGAACGAATGGATTAATTTAAAATGTGAAGTCACACTTTATTACTTTCTGTTTCCATCTGCCTATCTATATCTATCTATCAATCAAGCTATCAAATTTCATTTTCAACTTCGATGTACATACAGTCGTTTCGAATTTAATCGACCATCTCGGTTCGGGAAAAGAAAAGGTTTTACAAATTCATTAAATTGAAATTCCTTTGTTTAGTGCACCTACTCATTTTGAGATAATAAATTAACGCTACAAAGATTCATTATAGACGTGGAATGGCTAATTGAATACACACAATAAAAATGTTCATCCTTTGAAATTTTTATCGCAACCGAATCACTTCAATCTAAATTAAATTTTGTAAATGGTTTTTATCTGAAACTAATTGCACTGAAAAGGGATTTATGACGAGAAATCATAAAAAAAAGACCCGTAGCAACTAGCTTGCTTTTCATATTCAGGTCCGGTATCTCTTTTATATTCCATTAGCACTAGTACCCGACCAGGAGGAATCGTTAAAACCGAATGACTTAAATTTTCCTAAGCTCTTGCACATTTGCCATACTTGAGATTTTTAATTAATTACAAATAAGCGAAGGTAGTTCATACTCAGTTGGTTTGTTTGTTAACTTCAATGTAACATTTCGATTCAAATTCCTGAACCGTGGAGTAGGCTGTCTTTGATATCATTCTTTGAAACAGCTCAGACGGCTGACTTGCCTCCTCTTACACCTACGAAATTCCTAGAATTTCTCCAATGACGTCGTTCCTGATATGATTATCTGAATCGCATTCACCTTTTCTACATTCCTGAGAACCCTCCATACATATCCGCAGTTTACACAAATTGCATTACCATACAAAATTGTTGGCTTGAAGATTGATAGCTAACTATGCTACTTTATTCCTTGCTGTGGCTACCGCGTTTCCCATTTTTGTCCTTTCCTCACATTTGCTAACTAACTTGTCATCCTCTTAAAAGATAGTTCTTAAATATTTCAATTCTGAAATCTGCTCTAGTAGCTCCACATTTAAACTGCTATGTTATTCCGATATTTGCCGACCTGCATAGCCTCAGTCTTCCCTACACTTATCTTCATACCGTACTAATCACATGCGACATTCATTCAGTCAGTCCATATTACCCTGTAAATCCCTGACATTATCTGCCAACAGGGTATAGGCCAGGATTTTCACAATTAAGTCTTCCGCTTTAACATTTCCCTGCAAATTGGCCTGCTTGATGATATTGTTCATGAAAATTTTATGAACAGAAGTGGAGAGAGACAGCAACCTTGACGAGCGCCCTCATTAGCCACGAAAGGCTCGGTGATTTCGCCATCTATTCTTACTGTGGCTTTGAATAAATGCTTTTAATGGCTCCCAGCAAGAACCTCGAACAACTTTCGCCTTAGTGCCCTGCCGCCTCCCTTTTACAAGTTGATGAAGCATAAAGCTTTTCAATAGCTAGCCTGAGCTCTGAATGTCATATAGTACACCTTTCACAAAGTTCCTGACACTGTCTACAATTAAACTCTCGTACACCATTCCAACCACGCTCAAGAGCGATATACCTCTGTAGCTACTACAAACCTTACTGTGTTGCTCTTCTTATAGTGGTGAATTGAAATCTCCAATAAACTTTACTTGTGAATAATAATCTACTGCTACGAATTATACAAAAAAAGACAATTGATGAATCGTTGACTTCTTTAACAATTTCCTCATACTAACGTGTTCCAAGATGAACTGCCCATTGGAGATCACAGTAGTGCATCGCAGAATACCGTAACCACCGTGACTCGCCGAAGTTAATCGTTGCGCATCGAAGTGTGTAGTACACCCTGGAGCATTGTAGTGCATTGTGGTGCTTCGTAGTGCACTGAGATACAGCTATGTGCAGCGAGGCGCAGTGAAGAAGGATTTCATATTTAGAAAGGCCTAGAGCCCTAAACTTTTTGTAAGCCACATTCTAGATATGCAATTAGGTACGTTCAGAGCAGGCTTCAGATGCAGGATGGCAGGCTGACAGAGAAGATCCTATCTTCAAAAGTTCCGAGTGTTTTTAATGGGGAGCCCTGATGGCAACAACACTCGCTGCACATTAGCAAGCATTCTAATTTTAAATGTTCATTCATTCATTCATCATAAGGTTTCCCGATTGTTGTTGTTTCAAGATCCATAAAACATCATCTGGTCTTCCTGACATGTTATAATGAGCTTATGTGTAAGAGAGCTCGCATATGCCTTCGTTTTTCCACGGTAATGATTTGTTTATCCGGCAAATGAAAGGAAAAGCATAAAGAAGAACCCGTACGTATCAGAATAGATATGATGTGGCAAACAGAATAGATGCTGCAAAAGGACTCGAACGTATCTAAATAAAAATGAACAAACAATTCAATGTTTCTTTTAGAACTTGAAGAATTCACAGAAATTATCCAAGGAAATATCAAAGGTCCTACCAAAGTACGTCTCATGACTATTGATTTTGTTCGCCGTTGCACCATTACACCAACCAACGTAGTTTCTCCAAAAAATCCTGAAACTAATTTTTTTTAAATTGATTCTCACCAACTTTGCCTTTGGAAGCCCATTTCTAGCTGCAATAATTCTGTAGATATGAGATTGAACCATTTTTCCCTAAACCCTGAAACACTGTTCTCTAAAATTTTATTCTCTACAACTTTACCTTTGGAAGCAACTTCATAGCTGCCATAGTTCTACAGAGTGGAGGATATATGTACCTTTCTGGGGAAAAAAAGTTTAAGGTAATCGGTTGAGCCGTTTTGAAAAAAAAGTGGTCACGGACAAACCAACAGACATTATTATTTGCTGATTCGGCATCCCCTTCACTCCCGCCTCGATCTACTCCACCAATACGACCTTATTAATGAAACAAATTTGTTCAATGTAATTTTATTAATTTTTTTTTATTTTTAATTTATGATTTTATTTATTTTTTTTCGTTATTTTTGCTGAAACATTAAACGTTATAACAAAAAAGAAATTAACATCTTAAATGAACAACTCGCAATTAAATAAACTGTAATAGTACATTGGAGGACGATAGTTCACCATTCTGGGGTTGTGACATAAAGACCTCACACCGGAAGGTACTAACGGTCTATAAAGTTTGATGATGATGATGATGATGATGTAATAGTACATTACGTACGTGATTCTAAATTGCTTATTTTGACGAGTGTGCGAAGAATACCGTCCGATTCGAAGGAGAGGGCTGTACTTCCACTTGTCAAAATACAAATTTGGAAGCACTTACGTACAACATTTTATGTGTTCATGTACCAGGTGTATGAAACCGATCTTTTTTCCTAAAAAAACTCGCTCATTTTACGAATATGGTAAAACATTTATTCTTCGAAATAGGGCAATTCCACGGACCATTCCGTTCCTACGCATGAAATTCTCAGTAGTTACAAAATGATAGTCATAGAAAAATAACTTACCTCTAGTCGAAGGATCAATCCTTCTGATGCACCAACTTCTATGAATATCTTTACGTAACTACTGAGCATTTCGAGCGTAGGAACGGAGTTTTCGTGGAATGTCCCAATGATGGCTATTGGCACATCTTTGCCATATATCAGGCAATTTGTGGATGCTTCACCAAAAAAGTGACGGTCTATTCCTTTCACTTAGTCACTGAGTCATTTTTTACATTTTCCAACGAATACGCCAGGGCGATTACCAATGCGAATTTATTCCCAATTGGGACCTCTATCGTTTCCTTGAACAAAATCAATTTGTGTCGCCTCTTTCGGTATTCCTTTGATTCGAACTAATTAATTGCTATTTGAGGGGTTCACCTGAAAGATCTTCACCACGTTTGAGTAAGCCACAGTAAACCGGACCCACGTGGCACCAGAAAATGCCGCTTGGCTTTGTCGTCTATAAACTCGTTCTCATACTATCTTTTTCGCTTGGGATTTTCTAGTAAGTCCATTTTTCTTTTTTTGTATACCTTTCGACGAAACTCATTTAAAATGATAAAACATATACAAGGGACCCGTACGCATCAGTTGCAAAAAGACTCGAACGTATCTAAGTATATGTTACTTATGAAAGGGCAATATTGAAAAACCCTTCCGAAGTAACAGTCAAGAAAATGTCAAAAAAACTTTCATAAAAAAACAAAAACATTTTTGGGGCAGGCCAACTTTAGAACAGACCCAGAGCCCTGAAGAGAAGTCTCGGAAGCATACTAATGGACAAAAAAGCTCACCTCAATTTACTCCACAACATAGCAAAAGAAATTTTTTGGGCTAACCTAAGGCCCTAAGGAGAGGCCTCGGACCCATACTTTTATGGATAAAAAAGTTTAGGGGTCGTGCACATATGACGTCACGTTTGCTATAAAAAATGAGTATCCATAAAACGGTCATAACTTAGTCAAGACAGCAAATTCTGTTTATAGGACTCTGGCTACCCCCCCAAATAGGATGTGGGGGGGGGGGGGGGGGCCAGCTGGAGTACTATAAGCAAAATCTCTTACCAATTTGGAGTTATAGACTTTGTGGATTTTATAGCAAGCGTGACGTCATATGTGTACGACCCCTTAACTCTTTTTTCTCTATAACATTCCACAGAAAATTCGATTATTTTTCAGGAAAAAATGATTTTGTATATCGGATAAGATTTACCCAATTTATACAGAAAAAACACGTTCGGTCCTAGTAGATACTCAGCTTTAGGGCGCTGGCTGAGTCCAACAGCTCAAAATCAAAAAAGTTTCTTCCATACATTGTCAGGCATGCCCAAACCTTTCAAACAGAAAATTTATGAAAATCGAAAAAGGTTTACTCGAGTTATGTACAAAAGACCAAAAAACGCTAAAACGGCCCTAACTCAGCGGACCTTGGGCCGACAGTGCCCAGATTCAATCCCATAAAAGATTTCTCGATTACCTTTCAGGGAAAAAAAGTTTTTGAAAATTATGGATGAGTTTTACTCGAGTTATCGTTTTTACGCGCGAACAGGTGGACAATTTTTTTCGAGATTTCGTCATGGTGAACACAATAGACCGACAAGTCTAAAACACAAAGAAAAATATCTCCATATGGCGTTTTGTTTCATTCCGATTACAGTATATAGGCAAATCTAGGCGCCGCCATAAGATGTTTCTGAAAATCACACTTTTTGAGATTTCTAAGCCAGTGTTTGTATTTGTTTCCGTAATGTTGTAAAAACATTCGATGCGATTGCTCAGAATTTTTCTAAAAAAAAGCGAAACACCAATGATGTCCGACAGAAGCCAAATGTTTGTTTGTGTTGTGACGATTCATCTATTGGAATGAACATAGAGGATGGTTTCATAATGCACACACCTGATAAACGTACATTTTACATGAGTGAAGCGAATGTAAAATAGCATTATTTACTGAAACACGTAAAGTATGATTTGTGATAGAAATGATTTTGTTAATAATTTATTGAACAAAAATTTGTGCCTTTTGTTGGCAGTTTGTTTAGATTTTCTTTTTAAAGTTGACTTTTAAAACTTGTAATTTATTTATTGTAGATGATAATATAAAAATTGTAATATTGTTTTTTGTTCTTTGTTCACTTTAAATATAATTTTTATAATTTACTCTTATAATTGTTTTACCTAACTTGAGGACTAGAATTTCTATCGATGTAACAATTAAATTTTGAATTTTGTGTCAAAAACTATGACCATCAAAAAACCTGCTCAATGAAGATGGTCACAGGCGTAGAGCCTGTTAGTGGATCTATAAACAAATAAACAAATTTCACGTAACAACAAAAAAACTTTAAAGAGAGATTTGTAACGCAAATACTCGTTCCTTTTTCCATGCCAGACACACTAACTAAACATTTTATTTCTTTAAGATTTCACAGGCAAAAAATTGAAATTACACAATTAAACAGATCCAGATTTAAATTATGCCTTTATTTTTTAAAATTCTCCAACCGGTTTCAGGAACTATGTTCCCATCTTCAGGGTTGGGCTCAAACTAGAACAAATTTCTAAAACTTTTATCATCAAATTTCTTCTACATACATAGATATATTGTTGCAAACCTAAACAGACAAAGAGTTTTACAAAGAATTTTAAAAAATAAAGACATAATTTAAATCTGGATTTGTTTAAACTCATTTTCCTGTTGTTCATTGTTGACAATTGTGCCGTATTCTGCGCTTCAATTGATAAATTTTAATTGAATTTATTGGTATCAATCAATCAATCAATCAATCAATCAATTTATTTAACGTCTGACTAGTCCAGTCGACGGTATTTCAAATACATTATTGGTACATAGAGTAGTCACATATCACATCGCGGATAAATTAGGCGAAAATTAATAATTGAAATTACGTCCACACTAAATTGGATTTGCAAAATTGAAAAACCTGTCGGAAGCAACCGTGAAAAAACCCTACAAAACACACAAAAATTTCAAAAAGCAAAAAAAATTTCTTTGAAAAAAAAAATTAAAAAATTCCAAAAGAAGTCAAATAAATGTGCCTGTAGCTTGAACTATGGACCGTACGGTTCCAAAGATCCATTCACAAAGTACTCACCCTCTCCCTCCCCTCGCACCCTTTCTTCGAAACCCCCTCCCTCTTCAGTAGCGTACGTACTTTGTGAATGGCCTATAAATTAAAGTTTCACCGACCTTCAAAATTCAGCTTTTTGACCACTTTCTCGAGCGTAACTTCGAAAGTTTCAATCGCATAATCAATTTTACGATTACTTTAGGGAAAAGAATTTAAAAATCTGTCGAGTTATCCCAGTTCCCCTTTGTCCTTCATGCGGGTCTAAAACGTCGCTAAAGGTCGATACTTCAGCATAGTGGAGTGAATTGTTTGTTGAACCATAATTTGTTTAGACTGTCACGTTTTGCTGCACCCTCCCTTTTTCCCAACGAAGACGAATCCTAGAACGACTTCTACAGTAAAATGAAGATACACCTAACACTGCGAGATTGATTTCTTTTCTTTTTTTGTTGCATTTGTTGTTTTCAACTAAATTTATTACATTTTTGAGAAATTTTTAAACTTTCTGTCACAGTCTGTAGACCGGATAGCATATTTTGTAATTTTAGGCGCTTCATTGAAATCAAATTCGAATTTAAAATAATAAGTCCTGGTAACACTGGATCAAGAAAACGTGAATGGTCCGCAGGCTATTTTTCGGATTGAAAAATCTGGATTTCGAATGTTTTTTGTAAAAAAAATTCGAACATTTTTCACGACATAGTTCGGACATTTCGGACAAATTCTCAATATTTCGGACATGTGGGAGGCCTGAACTAGAGATCCACAAGAAGTATCGCCTAGCAAAAAAAAACATCGAATTTTTCGGCATAGTCTAGTTGTTATGACTATGTTTCTATCTCCGAAACAGCTAAAGATTTCAGACCGACCAGCCTAACATCTTTCATTCTGAAGGTGCTAGAAAGGATGATATGTTTTTACATCAGGGATGAAATTTTAGCGAAGTTCCCACTGCAAATCAACCAGCACGCCTACCACGCAGGCAAGTCCACAGCTCTGCATAAACTGGTAGAAAGGTTAGAGAAAACATTTTCTTTTGGAGAGGTGGCTCTCGGATGTTTCATGGACATCGAAGGAGCCTTCGACAACACGAATTTTGATGTCATCCGCCAAGCTTTGGTTGAAAGAGGAGTGGGAAGAGTGATTGCCAGATGGATAAGTAGCGATAGGACGGTCGAAGCCGACGTGTGCGGTTAAAAATCTAATCTCTGGGTAGCAAGCACAGGGTGGAATTCTCTCACCCATACTCTGGTGTATGGTGGTAGATTCCCTTATAGGGAAACTGAAGGAACAGGGGATCTACGCGCAAGGCTATTCAGACGTAAAATTCAAGGTAAAATAAGACTTTTCAACATGGACTTGGTACTCTCAACCCAAGTCAACTACCTTGGGGTTATAATGGACAGCAAACTCAATTGGATTGCTCATGTCGTAGAAGAGAAATTGGAGTCTGCCGTCAAAAGCCATTCTGTGGTTGTATGAGACTGTTGTAAAGCCCATGATGTACCACGGCTCGGTTGTGTGGTGGCCAAGGCTCAACGTCGAGAGGGCGAGGAAAGACTTGAGTGAAATTCAAAGGCTAATATGCATTTGCATTACTGGAGCTATGAAAACCACAGCCACCGCAGCAATGGAGACACTGCTGAATTTGCCACCTGTAGACCTGATAGTCCAAGGTAGGGCTTTTGCCACGGCTGACAGGTTGGCGCAAAACGGCTTGTGGACACCGAATTTCCGAACCGGACATGGCAAAATACGTAACGTGGTCTTAGACCCGATTTTTACCATGCCCAGGGATAGGATGAAACCGGTAATCGACTTCACGAGGCGATTTAACGCCAAGTATCCGGCCAGGGAAGACTGGCTGAAGGGCTGGCCTACTTATCTGCCCAGAAGTGGTATAGTCAGAGTCACTGATGGATCTAAGACTTTAGAAGGAGCTGGAGCCGGAGTGTACGCTCCAGAGACCGGAGGGGGCAAATCTTTCCATTTTGGTGGATTTGCTAATGTTCCACAGGCAGAAATCTTTGGAGCGTTAATGGGGGCTCATGAAGTACTACCTACTGGAACGCGTGGGAAAGAATTACTTATATGTTTCGACAGTAAGGAAGCGATTAGGACACTTGTGTCACCAATCACGACTTCCAGGCTTGTGAAAGAGTGTAAAGATTACCTGCTCACACGAAGCGCTTTTTCTCGAAACCCAACGAGAAGTGGGCCAAAGATTTGCTCGGGATGGACCGGAATGGCATTAGGAGCGTCGTAGGAGCGATTAACGGACATTTTGGGCTGAATCGACACCTACACAAGTTGAGGATCTCAGCGACTCCCAGATGTAACTGTGAATTGGAGGAGGAGACTGGCATGTACTTGATATGTGATTGCCCTAGGTTCCTTCAACTGAGGCGCAGAGTTCTGGAAGACTGTATGGTACAACCTTTAGAGGTTGCTACATTGGGACCTGTCACCCTGGACAGATTCCTAACGGCGACAGGAAGGCTGCCATGATTTAAATGATGACCAGGAAGCGAGGGGTGGCGCACTTCATTTATTCCATTTATTATTTTATTCCATTTATTCCCAAAATTTTTTTGTTGTTTTTGCGAAATATCTGAACCAAACACATCACAAATTAGGCAAATAAGTTCAAAAAAAGGGTTTGCACAAATTATAAAGCATTTAAACCATCTTGAGATTAAATTTTATTTTTTTGGGAATAAATGGAATAAAAATTTATTTATTCCATTTATTCCATTTTTCAACAAAAATTCTTTAGGGTTTTCAAAAGAGGGTTTTTTCACTTTTTGACACATTAGTATGGTTTGCTGTGTGCGTTGCCATCAAAATCAAGTCTATTTGAGGTTTTGACGAATTTGAAAAAATTATCATTTATTCCATTTATTCCCATTTATTCCATAAACCGCAGAAGTGCGTCACCCCTCGCCGTGTTTCAAGATCACGTATGTGATCGTCTCAAACTGATAAACCTAAAAAAAAATCTCCGAGAATTACCACCGAAAACATTTTCCATGTACGGAAGCTTTTCCATGACATTTCGTAAAATGAAATTTAGTTTTCCTTATGAAAAATGCAGCTAAGGTGCAAACTAATTTTCCCTTTATAAAATGTACTAGGAAAATGTTTGTAAACATTCATACTGGAAATTATTGCTTTTTTGAGAACTCAAGTCTTCTACTTATAATCTTCATTGAGCACATTCTTATCGTTAGTCAACTGGATGATCACATTAGGTTTAGATTTAGAATCTATTCAACTTACATTTGATGTATACAATAAATTTTCTGTTAATTTCAAATCACCTTTCTGGCTTTATAAATTCTTATGCATTTATTATTACGTCTATATAACTACTATAAGGCGGGAAGTTTATTGATTTAATTTTATTAATTTAAATGATTTGTTTCAATGTTTCTATTCGTCTCTCGATATCGCTCGTGTTTATCTCATTTGGGTGACGAGTTCCAACACTGTTATGAGGATACAACAAGAAAGCATCTCCAATGGAGCAAGAAAAGTTTAAAATGTGTAAAGTTTAAGAACACGACCGTAATCACAAACTTAGCTTGGGGAAATGAAGTGTGAGGGAGCAATCAGCGTGTAAATAACATTTAAAAAACCTGATAGAAGTAGGAAAACTAAATTCCGCTTTAAGTAGAAAATGAAATGCTAACAAAGGAGTAAAAATTACTTGTTTACCTGCAACGTCATCTGGTGAAACCGTCTAGAAAATGGCTTTCCTACCTCAAATCTATCACAATACTTTTAAGAAATGTCGCAAACACGCCAATTACAGATTCTTCCGATGATTGGTCACTTCATATTGACAACCGCTGATTTTCTCGTTGACGTAACACTTTTCGCAAAAATTTATTTATTTTTTTTTGACAAGAAGCGATCGCTTTATCCACGAAATTAGAAATCAAGACATTTTTGATTAGAAATTGAAAATATTACACGAAGGCGTTGCCGCTTTCGTCGTTCTGGCTATTCTTAACATAAATGAAAATTTCAAGGAAAAATGTAAACAGCGCATCATAGGCACTACACTATCAATAGAGGTAACGTGAACAGCAACAACGCCAACCAGCACACTGTGCCGCGTGCCGATCACATACAAATATTAAATTGGACGTTTTACATCCAAGTTACCAAAAGATTTCTAATCTCTTCACACAAAGAAAAAAAAAGGAATTATGTAACTTATTGTCTCTACACTGAAGTTGGTGTTGAATTAGATAAATTTCTAGTTTTCGAACACATGGAGCAAATATTCGAGAATCCAGTATTAATGAACGTACAATGTTTACAATCCCACTCATTCACTGAAACTGTCGCTGGTGACTTATTGGCTGGTCTACCATTCAGTTGCGATTTTTTCGCTGCATTTCTTTGCAAATCATATTCGTCGATATGAATATTAGAAGTGCGAAGTCTACTCGTTTTAGACTTATTTTCTTTCAGCGTACTCTTAACGGACACATCACTCTTCGACTCTTTCGATTTTTTCACAATACTTTTCTGCTTCGTGTCATTGACTCTGTCATGGCCATTGCGGACGCCATCATTTGAAGCGTTCCCATTACTTTGACTATTTTTATTAATTTTTTCATAAACAAAATTCCATTCCTTCATCGATCCCTTTCCATCTCTATTCCGACTTGCCTTAGCGTTTTCTTCATCGTATGCATAGTCGGCGCTATCAAAATCTGATGCTCTTGAGTCTCTTGAATGTTGGTCATCCAATTCATATGTGGAAAGGATTTGATTATTTTTGCTTCGCCGTAGCTCTTGCCGATCCAAACTCCTATCCACCTCCCGTAATTCCTTTGACGGTCGCACTTGACCATCGATGCTCAATTCTCTTAACCTTTCCTCTAAGGGTTTGTCATAATTAAGATTTTGTTTCAACGCATTGGCATAGGAAACCTGTGTCGGCCGATTAAATTGGCTATCAGCCTTTCGCAACTGGTCGCTGTAAGGAGCATCGTACGCCAAATCTGAGTGGTTATAGTTGCGTTCCGATTTGCTGATCGTTTTCTGACTGTCTTCAAATTTAATTAAATCCTCATCGCAGTTACGACTTTGTTGGTAGATGGCCATACTTGAATGGTCGTTGTACTTGGTTGGCTGATCGAAGCTTCTTGGCAAAGGTCTATTGCATGGAAAATTGGCGTTTGTTGGTCGATTCGAAGTTGCATATTCGCTGCCATGCGCCAAATGATTATTATAGAAACTCGGTTGAAGTGTTGCCGTCGGGTATAAGCCTTCAACGAACCTTTTATGACTATCGACAGTGTCACCAATCGTTGAATGGTCAAGTGAACGTCGGAACATAGTGTGACTGATTGGTACTCGGTCATTGTACTGCTCCATAGACCTTGAATGTGGCAAATATGACACGTGCTCGTAGTGGGGTTGAAAATAGTTCAAATGGTTGACAGGTGGTGCATGGTGATAGTGATTTGGGCATTCGTTATTCACAACAGACTGGTAATTGTAGTGACATGGCTGATATTGAGGATTGTTTATTGCGTTTACGAACGTACAATTACATTGTTGTTGCTGCACATGTACTGGATTAATGTAGTGTTCTGAAAAGCAGAGTTAAATTTAGAAACTTGATACCACTAATAATTTCTAGCTTGGATACTTCAGAGGTACGTTGGAGCTTCATACGAGCCTTTCGCTTCCAACGTCAAGTAATTCCTCATCAATAATCGAGATGAGTCAACTCTACTCAGATTTAAATGACTCTACACATTGAGTAACAAACATCAAAAATATTCAGAGATTGGAAGTCTCCTCACTGAGTATGATCTGCGATTCTCTTTGAAAAATTGATTAAAGGGATGACTAAAACTTTCAGCAGCAAACAATTGTATCAATTCACACGCGTGTACAATTTGAGCTTATAGATGATATGGCGACCTTGACAGACGTGCTGCGTACTTCTAATGCAAAGGAACAAATTTGCTGACCTCTTCTGTGTTACTATTAATATTAGCATTAGTATTAAGAAAGTCCAATAGCTTCTAAGTTTGATTTAATTGAATCTCAACCTTCTCGTAGGTCTAGTCCTAGGCCAAACACCCGGGACCTGTGCATTCAATATCCCCTTTTACAGGATCTTATCACACATCCGTTGAACATTCCCGAACCTGCGTAGACAGTTAACCTTGTCACATCCTCCACTGACAAAACCCTTGATTTTCCATAATGTCGTCGTTCCTAATGCGATGTCAACTGACTGGCTACACCGTTTTGTATTTCTACTCTCTGACGATATGCACTAAGGAAAATATCTACAAGCTACGCAAGAATTGTTTTTGGTTACATTCTCTGACATATCAAATTTAACCAAATAACTAAGAGTTCTTATCTCGTGGATATTTATTGGTGGAAATACAGCTAGTGTGTCTTGTTTTAGGTCACTAAGAAACCATCGGATGCAGATTTTTTGTCAGTTTATTTAGCACGCACTTAAGCCAGACTGATTGGGCATAATACAAAGAAAAGAGAAGAAGGAGTCGGCGCCGCAGGCGACAATTTTTATAATTAAATAATTCCAAAAGTAAATTGTTAGATTTATAGAATTCGTATGTCAACTGGTCATATGGTCACTGTGGTTAGTCTAATATTAGTGTTTTTTATTTCGCTGCTCAATAACTTTAAAATCTAACATAAATTCCTAACATCTCTTCTTTCTACCCATGGGATATTTTCTGAATTCTACACAAGCGATTTGCTCCGGTGTAGTCGGCGCCTCTGTTAACACTCAAACACCTCGTTTTTCATCGCAAATGTGTCTTAGTTATTTCTGGAAGTCTTACCGAGTCCTGCAAAAACTAACAACTTTTGCCGTTAAATGTTTGAATTGGTCGTGGGGGGCGTTACCCCCCTCGGTTTTTCTCGTGGGGTTCAACGGCCCCCTCGCCTCCCCATACTCGGCGCGCCTGATTTAAGGATTGTGTAATGTATGCTGTACGAAGCGAACCAGGGCCGTAGCCAGACCGCTTCGACAGGTCAATTTTTTTTAATCATGTAAAAGTCTATGCGAGAAAAGTTTTTGAAATTTAGTTGCTAAGAGTGAATAGTTGGAATAGTTAGAAACTTAAATAGAAATTGTGAGCGAGCCAACGGAATTTCGTCAGTTGTGCGATTTTGAAGGAATTTCTTTTTGAGCTACGATTCCCAAAAATTAGGGCGATTTTAGAATTAATAAAGATAGTGAACGGTTTTATTTCTTGAATCAGGTTTTTCAGTAAATGAATCTAGCGTCGCAGGCAGAAATCTTTGAGTTTCTTTCCTTGTTCTCTAAGTAAATTGAACTATTTGTAGCACAACAGACGTAAACTTGTGGGTTTTTAAGTAAGTAAAAAAGTGCTGGAACCGACTTTTTTTGGGCCATTTATTTGCTTTTTAAGAAAATTTTAGCTTGTACTTTAGCGTCGCAGCCAAAAATGCCCGATTATTATTATTATTAAAAAATGCAGTGCTCTGGTCAAAACTGCAGAACTCTTTCGGAATTTGAGATAGGAATTTGTTGTCTTCAGCAAAATTGTTCCTCACGAAATGAGGAACAAGCTTGCTAAAGAAGCAATTTTTCCATCATTTTTATTTCGGAAGTTATGACCTGTAATTCCTGGACAAATTAACAGAATTTAACTCACTTACTCATGTGTATGCCAAATTCATTCAATCAAATTCAGTTGTATAATTACCTGCCACTATTCCCTTGTCCTTGTGTTTCTTTTGTTGTATGCTGATCAAAGATTGCTGTTCATCACCTGTGCAATAGAAAAAGAACTAACTTTTGAGTTCATGGAAAAGTCAAATAAAAAGCGCGTATGGAAATAATCTTTTCTTCCCGATATCCGTCAAAATCAATTATTTTCCGGGTGACTTACGTAGTTTCCTGGTCCATCCCAATTTCGATTTGTAATTTACCCTCCCTACATCAGTTTGTTTCCCAATGACACTTTTATTTCCAATTAAGGCTTACGACACGTCAGACCAAGAAAGACCGGCTTATTTTTTTGACTACAGGGGGAAGTAGTGAGGAGTACAGGGTAAAGATAAGTGTAGCGAAAACTAAGGTTATGGATCGTCAAATTTTGGAAGTTTACAGTTTAAATTGGGAGGAGCTGGAGGAGGTTTCAGAATTCCAGTAATTAGGAAACCTGCGGTGACCGGTCAGTTGAGATCGCACTTGTTCAACAAAAAGGAATTAAGTAGCGAAACAAAGTTAGGTAAATTTTCAGTCCAACGATTCTGTATAATAGTGACGACTCGTGTTTCACCTGGTAGTTTCTGATCGGAGGGAGCAGTGGGATAAACATATTAGGACCGACGACCTTAGAGAAAATTTAGAGATTTCGTCAGTGGAAGAGTCGTCTGCGCTGATTTGGGCACGTTCAAAGGATGGGTAGTAAAATGTACCGAAAAGGTTTTTGGATGTACAGATCCGGGTATTAGGCCAAGGGGTAGACCAAGGAGAATGTTTATAGATTCGATTAAATCAGACGCAAAAATTGGGTGACTTTCTCTGGGCGAACAAACCATCCCCTTGATGGGATATAAGGGCATGGAAGACGATAGTTCATAATTGGTAAATCCCCATTATGGAGTGGCGACATAAAGACCTCACACCGAAACGAACTAATGGTTTATAAAGTTTGATGAAGATGAAGAGAAATATTCTCTTACTCGCAAATAGTAACATCACGCAGTCCTCTCACTCGTGACTTACACTACCCTTTATCAACGTTTCAGTAGTCAGAGAAGAATGTGATCTTGTGTGTATAAACTGTTTCTTATACAGGGAACGAAAGATCAGAATAATATTTCAATTACGTTAAGAAATATCGGATCGGAAATTCACTCTTCTGAGTATGCAGTCTCCCTTATTGCCTGTTTATTGCTCTATATTCCTTATTGCTGAAGTAGCGATGACGTTACTATTCGCATGGCGTTCTACTCCCTACGGAACGAACTCGATGCCACACAGAAGCGATCATACCAGTCTTACTTATAAGATATTGGCTACGATTTGACTAAAAACTCCTCAAAAATTTGGTAGTTCGTTAATGCGATGAAAAAGACTGTCCAAGCTTAATGATTTGAGGTCACAAGCGGTCGACAAGTATGCAGGGAAAATGTGATCTGTTCGCAGAATTTTTCCCCGACGTATTAGTTGATAATCCAGATTCTGTTCGAGGCCGTTGCTCTCGCTTAAGAGATGTTCAGGTGCAGCTTAAAGTTTGTAATGTATCACTCTGAAGTAGTTTTTTTAGTGCGTTGTTGCCGATGATATTAAAATCTACTATGAGGTCATTTAGTGATTGCAATCGTCTGCAGAGAGATATAACTGCGACAAACTAGTGTTGCGAGAGGAGCTCCCTGTGTCTCAATATTGGTAAGTGCACGACTATATCATTTTCCGGATCCATGATCCGATTACCTTAATTTACCGTTCTGACTTTGGATTTGCCATTATGCCATTATTTTAGCGAGCGGTTTCGAGAGCTATACCTTGAAACCTCGGCGGGAGAATAACGAAACCTGACTTTTTCCCCTGTGGATTTTCGTTCTGCATTATTTCGGTCGGCCGATTTCCCGGTGTTTAGGATACCGACAATTTCCATACGCGATAAAATACAAACCTAAATATGATTCGCGAAATTTAAGAATGTCAGCCCAAGTAGATTTGTATTTGTTGTCCTGAAGGCCGTAGTAAAGTCTATGCATCAACTGAAGTTGATAACAAAAATTATTACACAAAATTCCAAAGGAAAATGATTCGTACTCACCAAACATTCTTCACAAGCAATCATACAATCCCGAGAAACATTGGCCAACTGATCCTCACATATCTGCCCATCGAATTTCAATGTTTGATTTTCCGACTTAACGTATCCCATTGCAATAAACATTTTGTCCTCATCGACCAGTTGGGATTTGATTTTGTGTTGATAGAATCCTGAATATGTCTGATGGAATGAAGAACTTACGTTAAATGGAACAGTAGCCACGACAATGACTTACCTTGATTAGTTTGTATTCAGCACGCCATGGTTTCGTCAATAAGTTATTAGCGTATTGAGCGATTGCGTCAAATGCAGCAGACGCAGCGTATGCATCAAAGTGCGGGTGCTTCTGTATAGACCTACGCAGGACATCGATCGTTTCAGGTAAATAGAATTTTCGATCAGGTGCAGTTGTAGACAAAAACTCTTGTATGCAATCTAGTGAAATATATAGGGAATTCGGTTGAAAATCGAAAATATAAAACGTTTTTTCTTGACTTACTTTTCAACTTATCCTTCTTTAGTAGCAGGTCGGTACTATTTTCTTCCGTTTGTATGTAGTCCCAGTGCAACTCGTACAACGTTTCCCATATTTTTATACACTTTACGAGTTCCATTTCATTCAGTCAAAGTGACAAACTACTGAAACCTGAACAAAAATGCATAGAGTTGGTTTATGTCACTTGAATCTGTCAGGAAAATCTTCTTCATTTTATCTTAATTTCCTAACGTCATCCGTACAAAAGCACACTTGAGGAAAGGTTCTGAGGGGATGACAGGGTTAAAACTATTACCTAGCAAAAATGTCCACGCAGATATTTCGAGAGAGTACGGAGTTTTTGTTGCTTGAAACACAGCATGTATCAATCAGTTTGATTCATTGTAGAGGTGAGCGGGTTGCCTTAAATTCGGCAAAAAACCCACCAAAACTCGGCCCGGTCCGAACTACTTTTCACGGGTTTGGGTTTTGAACTTTTGGGTTTAGAAAATCTCGGTCAGTCGGGTTTCTGGTTTTAAAATTCCCGGTTGGGCGGGTTTCGAACGTACCTTTTATCGGGTTCAATAATATTGCTACAAAAAGAAATTTGGAAAATGATGTACTGCAATGTATTTTGTTAATGATTTTACATAAAAGAATATTCATTGCACGTTGTAGAGCCGTACGACGAGCAAACATTTGAAGACTGTCTGTAAAAGGTGTAATTAAAATTTACACAGCGATCACTTTGTGGTAATAAACAACAAAATGAAATGTTCTTTTGTGATCATTTACTAGTTGAATCTAGTTGAATGCTATGTTTTGCTTTTCGGACTAATGCGGCAATAAGTAATTCGGAAAATATCTTCAGTTTCACGGCAAATAAACAACAACAACAAGTGAGAATCTAGTTGAATGACTTTCGAAGTAAGTACACATCTCCTGCGCAAAGCATGAAAAAAGTGTAAAAAAAAGCAACAGAAACAGTTATTGTCGGTTTTTCACTGTATTTTCCCCTTTCATGCTCGATCTGAATTTTTTCGACTAACAAAATTTGACCCGAATCACTTTCGGTCGGTCGGATTCCAATTTGGGATTGGGTTCGGTTCGGGTCAGGCTGAGCTGTCAGCGTTTTCTTGGCGGTCGGGCTTCGGGTTTTTATTTAGGATCGGGTTAGGTACAGGTTGGGCATCCAAAAAAGATCGGCCCGCACACCTTTAATTCATTGACGTAATCATAATATGTTTGCAGTAGTTATACCTTTGTACAGATCAATTGTACTGCTTGTGATTTTGATTTTCGCTAACATAAAATGATTCACACAAACAACATTAATTGGTTTCGTTTAGTGTATTAACATGAGAAGACAAAGAAGAAGAAGGATTGTTTATTTAGAACTGAGGTGCACTGGGGTGGATTTATAAAAAGTTTGGTGGACGAGCTTGTAAGGCTCGGACTGCGCCCGGAGCGAATTGATCCGAATTTTTCGTGAAATTTTGTGTTTACGAGTTATGCGACTGGTCGCAAGTTATCGGCGTCAGCAACGTACGTCATACCCGTTACCCGCTTGAAGAGTTCCGAGTTTGAAATTTACCGATAAACGGTAAGCATATAAATAAATCAGGAATCGTCGGCACAAAGCCGATTGGGACGCAATTGTGAGATAGTAATGATTTCTTTTCATCGCAATTTTCAGCCTTTTTACTAATTGTCAGTTTTTTAAAGAAATTCGACAAACAGACTTATATCTCATTCTAGAGATGAGCGGGTCGACCATTTTTCGAAACCCGACCCGGACCGAACCCGACCCGATAAAATTTTTCGAAACCCGAAACCCGAATTGTTTCTAAACCCGACCTGGACCAAACCCGACCCGATTAAAATTTTCGAAACCCGAAACCCGAGCTGTTTCAAAACCCGACTCGGACCGAACCAGACACCCAAATTACTTCGAAACAAAAATTATTTCAAGGCCCGACGTCTGCATTCTTCACGGACCTTAGACTAAAACAAAATTCGTGCAATGTAAGATGATAAAATTTAGATGAGTTTTGTAAAATATAAAAGTCAGTAAAGGATCGGGACCCGAAAAAAATGATACAACAACCCGACCCGGACCGAACCCGACCCGGACCGAACCCGACCCGGACCGAACCCGACCCGGACCGAACCCGACCCGATAAAATTTTTCGAAACCCGACGCAGCTGGAAATAGTGTGTATCCTTGGTATCTAGGATACCGGGCAGTTTGGGGGCCGAAAAACCGGATACCGGGAAATCCACCCGAGCGAAGCTCGAGTGGTTCTTCTTCGGGAAATGAGCTCGACCGGTTCACGTTTCGGGAAATATGCTCGAGCAAAGCAATAAAAAATGGCAAATGGCTAAAAAATGGAAAGTGAGTAAACAACTTAGTTGAAAAAAATTATCAAAAATTTCGCTAGCTCCGCCTGCGCCTTTTATAAACTCTTAAAATATTTGATTGAGATTTTGATGACTTCGTTAAAAAAAATCTCGCTCGCTTCGCTCGCGATTTGTAAAATTTTGATTGACACAAGTCGTGACACAAGTTCGTTAAAAAGTATTAAGAAAAATCTCGCTCGCTCCGCTTGCGATTCATAACTTTTTCTTTGTGAAATGTTGATTGATACGATTTCGGAAAAAATTATTAAAAAAAATCTAGCTCGCTCCGCTCGCGATTCATACATTTTTCTTTGTAAAATATTGATTGATATGTCAACGGTTTCGTCAATCGCAACATTTCAACATTTTGCTCCCCGGGAAATAACTTTTGACCATCGGGAAATGACTTTTTACCACCGGAAAATCGCATTTTGATCACCAGGAAATCTCAATTTTTCATCAGCAAATCTCGATTCCTCAGTGGGAAATTTTATCGACTTTAGACGGATACCAGGAAAAAATGGGAAATCGGATTTGGATACCGGGAAAAAAACATTATTTCCAGCCGCGACCCGAAACCCGAACTGTTTCCAAACCCGGCCCGGACCGAACCCGACCCGATGAAAATTTTCGAAACCCGAAACCCATGAACCCGAAAAAAACAATTCGGGTTCAGATTCGGGTCGGGTTTTTCGAAGCTTCGGGCAACCCGCTCATCTCTATCTCATTCGTAACTCTTTCGTCATTCCAAATCTCTTCACAACTCTTCATAATCCGATTAACCCATGTTTTGAAGAAAGCGCTACAAAAAGAGTTTTTGAGACTTATAACTTGTTCAACCTCTCTGTCTCTCTTTTTAACGCACAGGTTTTAAATAACTCAGATTTTATACACTTCAATATGAATAATTGCTAAATAATTGACGCCTACAGGTGAACTCACTGTGAAACTCTTCTGAGGGTTCGGAACAGATCAGCTTCAGATTGATCCGAATCTGAAAACAGAAATATCTGATCTGATCTGGTTGAATTCTTATCCGAGATGATCTGTTTCGAATGTTGATCTGATCTGATTGTCTTATTATCCGATCTGATTTGATATCTAAAAAACCAAAATTTTTAATTAAAGAACAACTTAAAAATTCAACCTGAATTTTCCATTTTATCAGATAAATACCAGTTGTTTGATTATAACTCAGGCGGCAACAAAAATTAGCTCCGTAAAACTACATGAAGAGCATCTGGACTCACAACAAAGAGTTACCCCGGAAGCGAAAACCATTACTTCAAGCATATATGGATGCCGTAGTTATTTCGTGCTTCAGCCCAGTCCTTGTAGTCGGATTAGGAATATTTCCGTAGCAATTTTGTACAGAAACTGAAACTGTTCTTTGTGACCTCTTCAATACTCCAACAGCCTAACCATATTGTGTGCGAGTGGTTGTCGCAAATTTCCAAGGTAAATTTTTGCAGCCTCAATCGTTTGAACATATGTACAAACAGCTCATCTTCGTTAGAGTTCTTCTCCTCCGATTGTAGAGGCGCATCATATTGCTTCACGAAATGCACTTCACTTGAATAGTTCGAACCAACGACCTAGCATAATTATGCCCTCTGAAGTAAGTCATCCTAAACGCCGGATGACGAACCGTCCCCAAAAATAGCAAGATTGAAAGGTCTACATCGGGTCTGTATTTTTGCATTTTTAAAAGTCATTCGAGCGCAGCATAGCTAATAATTGAAGTTTCTTTAAGAGCACAACCGATAAAAACACTGTTTGTCTAATTCAAAGAAAAAATACCTCAATAGCTATTTAAATTCGTTGTTTTTTCATCTAATAATTGATAGTTTATAATTTGACACCTGGCTGCGTACATGCGTCCTGTACCTAGGATTGAAGGAGGCAGCCTGGTAGTAGTGAGATATACATGTCACATATACATTTCGGTACTAGGCTGGCTCCTTGAGTTATGACACTTTGAATGCAGCGGCAACAGCAGTCTGGTGCCGAATTGAAACTTATGTGACACATAGAACACACTCCTGCCTCCACGTTGGCAAAAGCAAATGTTCAGCACAAGGCTGCCTTCTTTATTCCCAAGTACGCAGCCTCGTGCCGACTTGGATGCCGTTACTAAATATTACCCTTGCTCCTACCAGGCTACCTTGGTCTGATAAGGTGTTACCTTTCTTCGGCAGTCTGGTGTAAACATAAAAACGTGTATGAGCGAGAGGTGTCAACATAATAAAACTTTATTCATCAAATTGACGACAGGCTGAGAGCTCAAAAATGATTAATATCGTGAGTTCACTAATTTCGTTTTCTGATGTCCATAACCATTATTCAAAACCTTGGAGAGCGATTTTCGTGCTAATTTCGGAAAGATTAAAGTCAAGAAGTTTCACCAACCCTCGAAAAATCACGACCGTAACTTTGAAAGTTTTCAACCGATTTTGTCCAAATTCAATCCCGTAATCGTTTCAGTAAAACAAATTTGAAAATCGGATGGGATTAACCCGATTTATGTAAAAAAAAACATTTTGGGCCCTAGTGGAGACTCAGATTTAGGGCCCTGGGTGAGTCCGAGGGCTCAAGATCAAAAAAGTTTACTCCACAAATTTCCAGCCAAAAAAACTTTTTTGAAAATCGGAAGAGACTTACTCGAGATTTACTAGAGTTATCGTGTTTACCAGACGGACGGACGGACAATTTTTTTTTGCCGATTCGGCACCTGATCGGTGATCGCCTCCTACTCCTCCCCTCAAATCGACTGCTGACAAACGTTGTGGCAAACGCATAGGACTCACATACTTCGTACGCTAATCGAAATGAATTCGTAAGGTGGTTACCAACTCTCTAAATTCTTTTTAAGTCGTAGCCCCTCCTGAAGCTAAGAGTTTGTGCCAAATTGTCTTCTGCAGAAGATGTGATGAACATTAAATGACGATTAATTGACATAACCGTTAGTTTTTCATAAAAAAGTCCAACAAATATATTTTATCAAATCTTTTTCCACGGAGATTTTCCTTACAAACTGTGACTGTTACTTATATCCAATTGATACAAAATGAACTTTATGTCCGGCAGTTTGAAATTAATCTCCAACGAAACATAAAATGGCAAACAAAAATCCTCAAAACAACAGTCGATATCGTATTTCCCACTTGTCGACCTTGAAATAAATTGTGATTTCAATTCAACGAAGACGTTGAAATGAATCATCACAACGAGTGTTTCCTCTCGATACGTGGATGAGTAAAGTTATTTTGCAAGCAATTCGTAAGGTTACATAGGGTCAAGCAACGAAAACGACTACAAACAACACAAAACAATAAACGCACATTCCCTTTCAACACTGTCACTTACGTTCACCTAATCAAAAATTCAATCAATCAACAACCATATGCTAATTAAAATTAGAAGAAAAATCTAATTATAAATTCAAAAACAAAATAATATCGAAAATAAATCTCAGCAATGTTACCTAGGGAATTATAGAATTAGATCACACACAGAAATATGTACAAAACTTTAAATAATTTGTCGTCTCAGGTGCTTTGATTTGGTAAACAAAATTTGTACTTTCACCAATTTAACAAATAATATGTATAGTTAATTACGATCATTTGATAATTTAGACATAAAATGATAAAATTTTATTATGTTGGATTTTAATGAAGTTTCACATTTTTTCGCTGTCAAAAATGTCAGAAGACATTTTCGCGAAACGTTTACAAAGCAAAATATGTGAAAACTAGCATAGTAAAACTTGAACAGAATTGCTTGGGAGTTGCGGGAAAGGTGCGCTTTTTGTACTACATGTTTTCAAAAGGTAACATTCACACAATGAGCAGAAATTCTGAAGAAAACTTCGTAATTTGTAATCAAAAGTTCTTACTTGGAAAATTTTACAATGATCCTGAACAATACTAAGGTGTTCGAAAAGTGTCAACATTCAGTAATTTAGTTTCAATTAGTAAATATTGCGAAAATTACTCTCTAAGCCATTCTGTAGATGAAAGTGGCCGATAAATAGTTGATTCTTTAGTAATAATTCAGGAAGGCCTGCCTTGCTCATTTTGGTTTCATTTTATTTAGTTGAAGTCACCGCACCACTCGGTTCACATCCAATCCATAGAAAGTGTCCATAGACAGTTCGTTTTATATGCAAACCGTGATCGTCGAGTCGAAGGCAACGCTAATCCATATCGTATTCGTCCATATGCTGAAAGATGTGAAGAACTTCAGCTCGGTTCACTTTTGAGACGTCGGACCGATGCAGCGATATTTTTCATTCATGATGTTCTCACAGGGAAACTAAACTGTCAGTTTATCCGTGATAAACTCATATTGAACGATGGCACGCGAATTCTACGTAGATCTTCACTGATTAGAATCACTGGTAGTGCCCACGAGTATTCACAATTCTCACCACTAAACTTCGCATGTCGACTATTCAATATTGCTGCCAACCACATCGATCCGACCCTTCCGTCACGTGAATTCAGAAGAGAAGGCCACAAGCTTGATGACTCGGTGTTCGGTACCTTCCGCCTTGTTGGATGATGTGTTTGTTTTAGTGCTTTCATTTCACAAATATCATTTAAAACCGAAAGCACTTACCCGGTGATTAACCTTTTTCATTTATCTGACGTTTTCCACAAAATTAATTTTATTTTCTGATTGCACAGTTTACTTTGACGATACGCTTCAGTTGAATTTGCTTTTTCACTTTTGACGGATTTTTTTTCTTTAGATTTCGGACTTAAATTTACTCGATCTTTCTTGTAATTTTTAGAGTAAAAAACTCACCGCAATATTAAGTAACTTTATTTTCTGGTGCATTGCCTGGAGCTGACATGCGTGCGGTGCGAAGTGACTCTTAAAAATTGTTATGTTTTTCAAAAAATTATTTTCATATGTTACATAGAACAGTCAGAATAAAGGAAATCACAGATCTGCATCGTTTTAAGGGAAGAGTACAATTTTCATATTTATTCATTTTTGTGTCAGTTTTCGAGCCGTGGATGCTTCCAGTTGCTGAGATGTGACCTAATTTTTGGTTTGTATTAGTTTTTGTATGTGTAAAAACATTTCAAACACAAAAAATCGAAAATGTGAATTTCACATTTCACATTTTTTTTTATGTGAAAATATGTGAAAATATGTGAGTAAAATGTGAAGCACATAATTTTCAAACGGCAAATTTGGCGTCAGCTTAAGATTTTTCATGGATATTTTCGCACATCTGAAAAGTTTATGGTACAATGTGCCGAGATGTGACCTAAAGTCCCACAATGAAGTATACTGTATATATGGAAATGTGACGTTCACATCTGGCAAATGTGACGAAAAAAGGTAAATTTAGCCACTTTCACCACTCACATTTTCATATGCAAACTACTTTATTGTGTTACTTTAGGTCACATCTCGGCACATTCTACCATAAAGATTTGAGATGTGCAATAATATAGACGAAAAGTTCAATGCCGACGAAAAAAAAAATTAATTTAATTTAAATTAAATTTAATTAATTAAATAAAAATTGAAAATTATGTGACTTCACATTTTTTTTTCACATTTGTTTCACATATTTGAAGTGTGAAATGTGAAAATCGAATTTCACATCTCGCATTTTTTGTGTTTAAAATGTTTTTATAGATATAAAAAGTGAAACAAACAAAAAATCAGGTCATATCTCAGCAACTAGTCATATACAAAGCCCAAAAAAGGGTAAAAAAACGAATTCTTTAAAATCCCTAACTTCAATCATTTGTTCACATTTACAAATTACATGGATTATTTTGTTGTGACACTCATCAAAAGTATTTCCGTCACAGAAATGTGGCAAATGTGACACATTTAAGCTAGCAACAGCAAGAAAAATTTAAAAAATGGGTCAACAGCTTGAAAAATCAATAATTTATACACAAATGTTTAGAGATCTTCTTTTCATTTGTTCTGATCGTCTTGAAGGCTTTACTTCGTCGTACTACCAATTTAAATTGATTTCAACTGAAAAATTGATCCCGCCGCAGCAACACACAGCCGAGCTATTGGGAAAAATTAGTGTAAAACTGAAAAATCGGTTAATTTGTTTGGAAATTTCCCTAGCGATTTATATATTTCTAAATTTCATTTCTTTATTTATTTTAGAACTTTCAGGTCTAAATTAGTAAAGTCGACAAGAGTGTACAATACAAATTTGCGATGGCTACTATGAAAATAATTAACCATTCCCGCAACTACCTGTATTCAGTGTTATAGGTCACATCTCGGCACATTTATATATAAAGTTTTGAGATGTGCACTCACCCGTTCAAAAAGTTTGATAGAAAAGCGATGTCGTAGCGAAATTAAAATATGACTTTTTTACTTCTAAACTAATTTTTCGGTTCAGAGTATGTTGAGAATAATGGAAGAATTGAAGCAAAAAGCGAATGAATGCAATTATTTGATGTAAATTTCAGGTTTCAGGTAATCTGAAACATATAAGTACTTCAACTAAATAAAATGAAACCAAAATGAGCAAGGCAGGCCTTACTGAACTAGTACAAGAGAATCAACTATTTATCGGTCACTTTCATCTATATAATGGCTTAGTGAGTTGTTTTCGCAATATTAACTAATTGTGACTAACTTACTGAATGTTGACACTTTTCGAACACCTTACCATTGTTCAGGATCATTGTAAAATTTTCCAAGTAAGAGCTTTTGATTACAAATTACGAATTTTTCTTCAGAATTTCTGCTCATTGTGTGAATGTTACCATTCGAAAACATGTACAAAAAGCGCGCGTTTCCCGCAACTCCCAGAATTTCTGCTCATTGATTGTGTGAATGTTACCATTTGAAAACATATGCAAAAATTGCACGTTTTCCGCAACTCTGAGAACGTTCCAGTGGGTTCTGATTTTTCACTGACGGATGACGTTGATTATTGTGAACCATCAAAAAACAACATGTGTGTTGGGTTAACATAAGAAAGTTGGAATAGTTTTTGTTTATTAATGCGCTCTGAATTCTTCCGCATTATTTTGTGCAAATAATAAGTGTGTGTTTCGCGTTTCGTTGTTAAATTAATTGCTAAAATGCAAAGTGAATATTGCATTGGTGTTATAGCTGTTAAGGATACGAATATCCTTCAGCTATTTCCGTTTATTATTCATAACGGAGTGAAATATAAACTCCTAGACGTGAGTTTTAAGTCGCTTACGACAGGTAACTGAGCGTTGCTCTTTGTCAAACAAATCAATTTCTATTTCAATTAATTCTTTACTTCCAAACAGATGTTCGACGGTGCGCAGAATTCAATTTTAAGCCCATAAGTTACCATTACGATGAAGACAACGTTTATCTTGGCCTATTTTTCCAACCTCAACACAGCACAATTCTTAACAGAAATATTCTATCCAAGTATAGAATCATCAAACAGTTCTTCGATATAAATATACCTCAAGCAATATCAGTCGATGATGGGCAATCGATGGTCGCGGGAACCACAAAAGCTAATACAATGCCATCCGTTTCGGAATTATATGCCATGCTACGGGATGCCCATGAAAGAAATCCGGTGAACGAAGAGGTGGCACCAGTAATGCCATCATACTTCGTGCCAGAATTGAGATCGTACCAATTGAAGGGACTACGCTGGATGCTTAATCGCGAGAGGTCGATAAAATATTCACCTCCAGAATATGTTCCAGTACGCTGCCCTCGGATACCAAACAAAATGTTTTATTACAACTACCGAACAGTGGAGCTGAAGGATCACGATCCTGGTAGTTTAAAGATTCCCACCGGAGGTATACTTGCAGGTAATTTATTTTTAGATTTTGATTCATATGTCGTAGAAGAATTTTAGCTTTAAAAAATGCTAATTTATCGATATAAAATAAATGTGATGAAACTTGATCACTATCCCAAAGCGAACGTCTAACTGTCGCCAACAAACGTAAAATATTTTCAAACTCACGATTCCCTTTGTATTTCAACATCTAGATGAAATGGGACTTGGAAAGACGGTTGAGATGTTGGCTTTAATACTCACAAATCGGAACTTGAAGAGAAAAAGAACCAGCAGTAGTATGACCGAAACAGGTATCACGTCCGGTCACATTATCGAACACGAAATGAAAATTGAAACTTAATTTCAGTACCGGTCAAGAAGCTGGGAGCAAAAGAAATTCTAAGATGCATTTGCATTAAATCCAAAAGACACAATGCAATTCAATGTAAAAATTGTCTGTACTTTCAACACGTATCGTGTGTGGCGAAATATTCGCAGAAACCAATCGTGAATTACATTTGTCCGGAATGTTGGAAGCTTGAGCCGCTGGTAGACTCGTCGACAACATTCATTGTTTCTCCAACGTCCATTAAAATGCAATGGAATGAAGAGATTGTGAAACACATCGCAAATGACAATGTCCGGGTAAGTTGAGATCAATACTTGCCGTTTGAACTTTTTGAATCCGGTTTTCTGCTACAGGTTCTTATCTACAATGGTATCAAGAACAGTGGTTGGATCAGTCCAAATGATCTAAAAAATTACGATATTGTACTAACCGACTACAACATTATGAAGGCGGAAATGTACTACCCAAGTTCGACTCAGCAAGAAAGAAGCTCGCGGTCGGAACGACGTTACACAATTCCATCATCACCGTTGACTATGGTGAAATGGTGGCGTGTCGTTTTGGACGAAGCTCAGATGGTAGAAACACCAAAAAATAATTGTTCGAAAATGGTAAAATCATTGGCAGGTACTTTGGTTCTCTCTTTTCCAAACGGAATCTCCCATTAATTTTTCTGTTCGCTTTTAGCTGTTCACAGATGGGCGGTGACTGGGACTCCAATCGAAAAATCCATCGATAATTTGTTCGGATTGCTGTATTTTTTGGACTACGTTCCATTTTCGGATCCAACAATTTGGAAGAATTTGTCGGTGGCTTTCAATCAGGGAGACATAGAGCCATTGATCGATCAATGCTTGAAGAATGTCATGTGGCGTACGTGTAAGGTTAATGTGTGGCAGGAAATTGGATTACTTCCACAAACGGAAATCATCCACCGCATAACGATGTCCGATTCGGAAGCATTATATTACAAGGATCAACATTCCCAATGTGCCAATGCATTTCTTGAAAAAGTACACAAACTGAACAAATCGTTGTCCATGTTCAAAATGAATCCGAAGACATTGAATAAGGTAATAGAGAAAATATCCATTTTACTTGATTTTAGCGATCTACAACGAAATAATTTTTCTATGCTTTTACACTGGTGGGTCTGGCATTTGTGACGCAATTTTTTAAAAACACAACGTAACTTCGCTTTAATTTGTTTGCGTATCAAAGGCAAATGCGAATCCTTTCTCCGAATTTTTAATAGTTTTACGTTAGACGCTTAATACTTAATGATTTCGGAACTTTTGTAAGCAGACATTAAGACTTGCGTCACATCCCCTCTGTAAGAGGTTTTTTGTGCGAATTCGAAAATTCCATATCTAGTGACAAAAACACCTTAAACCTAGGAAGCCCCATTGAATGACCTCACTTACGTAGAAAATAACCGAAAAATATCGAAATACCCAATGGAAGTGGAAAAGTGCTATAGACAAACTCCCAATTCAAGAAGTGACTGCATCCTGGCACTCAGTCATTTTTCCAAGAAACCCCAAAACGCGTTTTTGATAAAATTTATTTATCTTTAGATGTGTCTCATCCCTCCCAATTCTAGAAGTGGCTATATCCCAGGATTGAGCCATATTTCCCCAATCGTCGGAGCCGTTTCCGGGATCCTAAAAAGTAACAATGTAGCAAAGTAAGAAGGTTTGCAAAATCAGTCAGCTAAAAATACCCAATTTTCACTCATTTATATGAGAAAATGGAAATTTCAATAAATCATGCTCGGAGCGGTAGCGGAGAGCGTGACGCAATCCCCACACCCCAAAAAAAACGTCCACAAACCCAAAAACCTCCATACAAAAACCTTCGGGACAAGACACCATGTATAGGCGAAGTGTTGAGTTTTTTCCCCTCGCCCCTCTTCCCCTCCAAATTATTTTTAAAAAAAACTTCGTCTTTCAAACAAGCCCTCACTCATCAAAATCGGTTGAAAATTGGCTGAGATATCGCCAATCAAAGATGACCAATTCCTAAGGAAAAGTGGTCAAATTACCTTTGTAATTAATAACAATTTTATTCCTGTGTGGTGTGTCAACGATCTATCTATCTATGTCTCTATCTATGTATCTATGTATCTATCTATCTACTTTTTTTTTTTCTCGAGAACCGCCCGAGCGATTTCCTTAAAATTTTTAGGGAACGTCAGTCTCGGCCCCAAATGAAAAATTTCATATGCCGCTTTTCCAGGAAAATTCTGGAAAAGCCGTGGCATGGGAAAAAGTGGTCAATTTTGAGGGTTTTTCGGTAATGCTCGGAGTTTTCGAATTTTAGCTCCGGAGTGATAATAGCTAGAGAGTTGGCTTCTTTGGGAAAGTTATAGAGTTTGGTCAGGAGAATTTTTTGGGATCTTAAGAAAATGGCTGCCAGCAGTCAAACCGGCGCCATCTTGAATTTTCCCAAGCAATAAATTAGGTTTTTTTTGGTTTTCGAATTTTAGCTTCGGAATGACAATACTTAGAGAGTTGGTTTCTTCGGGAAAGTTATAGAGTTTGATCAGGAGATTTTTTTGGGATTTTCAGAAATCTGCCAAAGTGACGCCATCTTGGATTTTTGTAAGGTATAAATTATGCTTCTTTGGGTTTTCGATTTGTAGCTCCGGAATGATAACACTTAGAGAGTTAGTTTCTTCTACAAAGTTGTAGAGTTTTATCAGGACAATTTTTTGGTATCATTAGAAAATGGCTGCCAGCTGTCATAGCGACGCCATCTTGGATTTTCGTTTATGCTTCTACGGTTTTCGAATTTTAGCTCCGGAAGGACGCTACTTAGAGAGACTGTTTCTTCTACAAAGTTATAGAGTTTTATCAGGAGATTTTTTTGGGATCATAAGAAAATGGCTGCCAGCTGTCATAGCGGCGCCATCTTGGATTTTCGTTTATGCTTTTTCGGTTTTCGAATTTTATCTCCGCAATGACACTACGTAGAGAGATGGTTTCTTCTAGAAAGTATTATAGATTCATCAGGAGAATTTTTTGGCATCATTAGAAATTGAATCATCTTGAATTTTTTGCTATCTTCTGAATTAGAATAGCTAGACAGTTGGTTTCTTCGGGAAAGTTATAGAGATTGGTGAGGAAAATTTTTTTGATGAATAGAAAGTAGGTTTGCCGAGGCGCGGAAGTTGGTCAAAATCGAGGCGA
>CM055404.1:151379351-151404667 GCA_029228625.1 Pseudolycoriella hygida | reverse complement strand
ACAAGTCCGGGGTGTTAGGCCAAGGGGTAGACCAAGGAGAAGGTTTATCGATTCAATTAAATCAGATTTAGAAGTTAGGGGACTTTCTCTGGGCGAACAAACCATCTCCTTGGCGGGCGATAGGAGGGCATGGAGGACGATAGTTCACCAATCTGGGGTTGCGGCAGAAAGACCTCACACCGGAAGGTACTAACGGTCTATAAAGTTTGATGATGATGATGATCTATTGAAATACCTTCCCAGATTCATAAAGGAACGAAAGGCTTAGCCTGTGCGAGAAAATTGCATGCAAATGTCCGCTGCTGTAATCAGCTGAGTAATAGGATCCTCGACGATCGTGTATTACTACTGCTAATAATCATGCCGCTAGCAATGCGCCCGTGACGCAAGTCCCCATACAATCAAAAAATTTGAAAGAAGGGGTCGTTCATAAAGTTAGTTGAGCCTGAGGGGGTTGAGCCTAAGAGGGTTGAGCTCATGTGACACAAGTGTGACATGGGAGGAGGGAGGAGGTTCTCAAAAACATCGATTTTTGCGTGACATACTTTATGAACTACCCCGAATTAAGCCACGCTTCCCCTTTAAAAAGGATTTTTGTTGTGCTATCAAACTCTCAGAATCTGTGACTGGTGTACCTAGCATATAAAATCTAAAATTTATGTGTTGCTTGAAATCTGTTCGGCACACTTAACTTATTTCGGCGGAGCGGACAATAATATCCTGCCAAGGGGGATATTGGTTGTTCCCGCCACAACCCATCCAACATAGAGACTGAGAAAAACTGAAGCACCGGTGGCTCATTTATGAGTCATTCAGAGGCAGAACAATCGGCCTGTAGGATGAAAGTCAATGTAATTTGGATGAAGGCTGGACTGACCCTATATCCAGGATAAACAAATGCTAGCCATTACATCTTATCACGCCACTGGGTAAATGATGCACCATCCAAAACAGGACCCATCTTTTTGAGGTGTGAACAAGTCAAGTTACCTAAATTTATTAACGTCGTTTTCTAAGTTTCACAAAGGTTTCCCAGGTTTCTGAAAATTTCTCAAGTTTTACAAGGCGTTTCCCAAAAATAAGCGCTGCGGTACGATCTAAATAAATTGAAAGGTATTTGCGAATGGAGTTTATCTTCTGATTTGTTTTCTGGGACCCTTCAGTAGAACTACTTGTCATAAGTTTATTTTCAAGATATTTTCACAATCTGTAACTGTGCCTACACAATGCTTACTTACTTACTTACTTAACCGGCACTACAACCCATTAAGGGTCTTGGCCTTCTGCAACATGCTTCTCCAACCGGACCTATCCGCAGCTAACGTCTCCCAGCTGGATACTCCCACAGTTTTTAAGTCGGCAAGAGCTGCGTCATACCATCTGGATTTTGGACGCCCTGCACCTCTCTTGCCCCCCGGTCTGGTTTTTAGAAATTTTTTTCGGAATACGATGATCTTCCACTCGTTGTACATGACCGAGCCAACGCAGTCGATTTATTTTGGTAGTTCTGACTATGTCCGGCTCTCCATAAAGCTGACTAAGCTCATGATTGAATCGTTGCGCCATCGGTTCTGCCTTTGATCGAATACTGGTCCAAATATTGTCCGCAGTACTTTTCTTTCGAATGTGTGCAGTGATTGTTCGTCTCTTTGTGTCAAGCACTACGACTCCGAACCATAAATAACCACCGGTCTGATCACAGATTTGTATATTGCGCATTTTGAATTTCGGCTTACTGGCTTGGACTTCAAGATTTTCAGAATGCCGTAATAACTCCGGTTGCCCAGAATTACACGTCTCTTAATTTCGTCCGCGATGTCGTTATTAGTGTTCAGCTCCGATCCAAGGTATACGAATTTGTTGACCATTTTGAATGTGTGTGTGTCGATCGTTACGGTTTCCTCCTGGTATTGATTCAAAGGCGTGATGATGATATATTTCGTTTTTTCGGCATTAACTTTCAACCCAAGGTCGGTACCTTTCCTCTCCAAGGCCATAAACTTGCCTTTAACAACATCCATTTTTCGTCCAAGTATGTCCTGGTCGTCTGCGAAACCTTGCAACTGACTGGACTTGGTGAAAATGGTGCCGCTGGAATCTATGTCCATGGTGCGCACAGCTGCTTTAAGGGTCAGGTTAAAAAGCAGCGTCGCGAGAGGATCTCCCTGACGTAGGCCTTCCTCTATGTCGAAAATTTCTGACAGTTGGTTACGGATCCTTACTCGGCTATTAGCGTTCAGTGTAAAAGTGTAAACTTGGTTAGCGAGATCAGCTTGTTGGGGATTCCAAATTCCTACATTACTCTCCATAGCTTACTTCTTCTAACACTGTCATAGGCTGCCATAAAATAAACGAACAAATGGTGTGTTTCAATGTTGTAATTTTTGTACTTCTCCAAGATCTGTCTGATATTAAACAGCTGGACCGGTGTTGAACGACCTACACGAAAACCACCTTGGTATTCACCTATAGAGTTTTCCATGTATGGATGAAGGCGCTAGTAAAGAATATTTGCAAATATCTTGTAAGCAATATTCAGCAGAGCAATTCCTCGAAAATTGCCACACTCCATTTTGTCACCTTTTTTGTATATGGGACAAAGTATGCTGGTCTTCCACTCTTCCGGTAACTCCTCGATATTCCATATACGCGTGATGAGCTCGTGCATCTCCATATATAGCGCGTTGCCGCCGTTCTTGAAAAGTTCGCCGGGTAGATTGTCTGTCCCCGGGGCTTTGAAATTTCTGAGCCTCGAAATTTCAGCTTCAACTTCTTGCATCGTTGGTTCTTCTATATATGGTTGCGCAGTATGAAATGACAATTCGTTGTTTTCTTCGTTTCGGTTGAGCGGTGTGTTCGGATTAAGCAGTTCTTTGAAGTACTCAGCCCATCTCGCAATCCACTTTCTTTCTCTTCGAACGGTACTCTGCCTGGCCTGCTCGAGTGTATCGACTCAGAGTTTTTAGTCGAGCTGCATTTTTGTTCTCCAGAGCTCGCTTGCATTCATCGTCGAACCAGTTACTTCTTTTATTTCCCGTTCTCGTTCCCAAAGTCTCTGCCGCGGCGCTCTCTACATTCCGCCTGATTTGATTCCACGCATCGTCTATACTGTGTTGCTCGCTGACCATTTCTTCGATAATTTTTCTCTCCAAACTATCCACGTATTTGTGTTTGATGTCTTCGTTCTGCAGTTTTTCAACGTCCCACTTTTTCAATGCGAGACCTAACAACCACTTTAACCAAGTAGTGGTCAGAATCAACATTTGGTCCTCTACAGCTCCTGACATCCAATACATTTGAACAGTGCCGTCCATCTATCAAAACGTGATCAATCTGGTTTTTGGTTTGTCCATCAGGTGATTCCCATGTTTTTATGTTCGAAATACATACTGCTCACAACCATGTTTCTTGATGCTGCGAAATGAACTACCCGCGTACCGTTGTCGTTAGAGTCTTCATGGAGGCTGTATTTACCAATTGTGGGACGATAGAAGACTTTGTCTAATATGGCAACACCAAATTTCATTCATAATCTTCGATTTATAATATTAAATTCGATGTTGCCTAATTCGAAAAACTTCGCATCTGTCACTGTCATCTGTCAAACTATATCAAAAATATATGTTTCATCAAAAAATATCATTTCCATCAATTTTCAAAATCGGCCCGCTCGCAGATTTTTCTGACAACGGATTAATTTTAAAGTATCCCTAAAAACAAGTCCGAAGAGAAACTCCTTCTGCAAACACTTTTTATTTAAATCATTTGAAACGCAGCGTGACACCGAAGAAGAAAGCATTTATTAAGCAAATAAAGGAACTGCCCTCGTAACAAAGATTGCACTAATACACAGTATATCCATCTATCTTTACAGACAATCGTTATACAAATATAAAGCCGAATTTAAATTCATTGTCGTAACGTAATTTAGTTATAAATATGTTACGATCTATCTATACACTAAATAGTTTTCGTACAAAGGTCGTATACGTTTACTACAAACATTTACTACAAAACAACTTTATTATAAAATGGCGTGGTAGATCGGGAGTTGTGGGATACACTTATAATTATCGTTTGAATATGACGAATCAGCAATAAAAAAATGTCCGTCCGTCCGTCTCCACTTTTTTTTCCAAACAACTCAACCGATCACCCTAAACTATTTTTCTCTGAAAGGTACACAAATGTCCCATGATTCATGCCTCAAAAACTATGTAAAAAATATTTTTATCGAAAAAACGAGTATTCTTCTTCAGCGTCTCGAAAATTCTCAAAATGAGCATACTCAACGGTCTCAAATAATCTCAAACAACATCAGAAATGAATTTATAATATTATTTTGTATTGCTTGGTAATTGAATTTCATCTTCTTAGCTTTGTATTGCTTGGAAATTTTACCAAAAATTATTTATTTTATTTAGAGTTGAAAAATTTTTAAAAACAACTTCGCAAACAACTTTGGTAGCTCAACAATTATGATCGAGCAAACGTATTGTGCTGTTGACTACACATTCCACCGTGTGTTCTGCTGATATACATATGAACAGGTGTACTGAAGAAATCATGTAATTGTTACATGAGGGCGTGATACGCCGAAATCAGCATATATGTTTGTAGATTGTACATCATTATGCATTTTATATGCAAAGTTGTTTTTAAAAATTTTTCAACTCTAAATAAAATAAATAATTTTTGGTAAAATTTCCAAGCAATACAAAGCTAAGAAGATCAGAAATGAATCTTTTGATGATGATGGCTGTCTCAGACCAGTCTAAAACGGTCGAAAACACAGTGCTCAGTGCCATACACAAAAACAGTCTCAAATCGCATGTTTTACTCGCTAATACTTAGATACGTTAGAGTCTCTTTGCAGCATCTATTCTGATACGTACGGGTCTATACCTATGTTTGAGAAAACAGTGTCCTCAATCCTCCTAAAAGCAGACGTCATTCATGGACCTTATTATTTAAGCGAATCAATAACATTTATGCATAAAAACACGCATTTATTTCACAATTTGTACAATAAATAATAAAAATGTAAAAAAACGTTTCATAGAAACGAAAAATAACAACTGGGTTGAATATTCCTTTGTGTAACTAATTAAATAAAGAACATTGGATGATTCTCAATAAATGTCTTAGAGATTTCAGGAGTTTTATACTCCTTTTCCGGTTGATCCAAATACTTATTTTGATTTCTGTAAAAGATATTTTTCTTTAACTTGCGCGCTCATCATTAAGTCGAAGTGTTAACTCACTCGATGTAGACACGACCGCGATATGCAGCTAAGTGGGCGTAATAGGTTGGTGCAGGATAGGATACGGATCGATTGCATCGGGAAAACATGTGACATAAATCGTAGGTCAACTCTTGTAGACGATCAATCGAATGATTAGCGTCGTCGAATATAATGCTATACTTCGTTGGCCTCGCAACGCCTTGGATGGATTTATGAGACAGCAAATAGAAATGTTTTTCTCCGAGATGTGTGATTTCGGTGTCAACGATTGTACCAGCTGGAACATTGTTGTTCTTATCAATTCTGACAGCCCCTTTAGCGGGAAAAAATCGAGTATGGTGGCGCTTCTGCAATGAAAACAAACCGCTTTAGGACTAGGCTTAAGTAAGTTCTAAATGACGATAAAGGAGCGACACAAAGTAAGCCATTGAAATATAAGCCTTTAGGCCAAAAATCTCTATAGTAGTGAGAGTTGGGTGGGATGTGGCTATCGGGGTAACGACTTGGAGATTTTCGACATAAGGGTTCTTAGGAGTAGTGCGAAGTTCAATCGAAGGGACCAATTGGATAATAATTTTATCAGAACATAGAACTTTTTCAATGAGAACATTCAGAATATGAAAAGTTTTCCTTGCTGGAATAATTGTCAGAATTTTCAGACTTTTTTCCAGAGAAAGATTGGTTTAAGAAATAGATGAGTCTAAAAACATATGCGGGGGACCCGTACGCATCAGAATGTTGCAACAAGACTCGGACGTATCTAAGTATACATTGCCTTATTCTAAAGTGAGCGAAATTACGTCCACATTAAATTGGATTGGAAATTGCCGAAATGACAATATTAAAGCAGAAATTACCAAAGGTAATGTCGTAATGTCGAAAACCCTCCCAAAGTACGGCAATTGTAGAAGCAGATATATTCCGGGATTAGGTAATTTTTCCCTTAAACGCGTGTTCTCTAAAATTTGATTCTCTACAACTTTGCCTTTGAAAGTTACTTTCTAATTGCCATAGTTTAGGGGATATGAGTCATCCCTCCTGATTCTAGAAGTGGCTGAGACAAGTGTTCTACAACCTTTTCTTTGCACGATAAGTCTCAATTTCATACTTTACCAAATATTTACGAAAAATTTCCTCCCCTCTTATACGACCGAGAAAAATAATCTTGTTCATTCCATGCATCCCAGTACCCAGAACCCAGAAAAATTTAGGGCAAATGCTTTCATTTGACTAAACAATTTTCGTGCTGTATTTACCGATGTATTATACTTAGACTAATTTTCACTGACCCTCGAAAAACCACCTTTTTGGACACTTTCGATCATATCTCTGGAACTTTTCGATCGATTCTGCTCATCTTCGAACTCGAACTCACATGTTTGACGACCTTTTAGGAAAAAACAGGTTTTGAAAATTGGTGAAGATTTACTCAAGTTATCACGTCCACGGACAGACAGACAACCGACATTGTGTTTTTTCAACAACTTCGTAAATGATGTGAAAGCTTATCGGACGTACTTTCAAAGAAAGTCGAGAAAACCAATAAACATTTAGGAGAGATTGGTTTGAAAGTTCAATTTTAATTTTGCAGATATGACGACAGAATAACGGCAGATTAAAACCGAACGAGGCTGTTCTTCAAAAAATTCTCTCTTAGTTTGAACTCAGTTTTAACTACACGACAGTATATTACAGTTGAATTATAAATCTCGCTGGTTGATAGAACACACAACACCAACAATGTGTTGGAAGTTACGTTAGGCGAGATACGACAATCATATAGTTGTTCTCACTCCTGGCGCAGGGTTTGAATTAGGAGTAGTACGTAATCTTCCAAATTATACCCCGCTCCCCTCCTACTAAACCGTACGGCTTTGTTGACCCCCTCCCCCCTGAAGAAGTACGTACTTTGTGCATTCCCTAGCTTACTCCATGACGTTTCAATTCTAAATGTGGAAAATCGGACCCCCAATCCAAATCGTTTACTATAAGATCAAAAAGCGCAAAGAGTTGCATTTCAGACAACTCGAAACCATTTGTAAGATTTTCTAACCGCCGACCGATCTCTCGAAAAGTCCGAATCCATAGTAAGAAGAGAAAGGTCTGAGCGACGAGTCCTCTCCCCAAAAGGTAGATATTCGCAAATTCAAGGTGAAAAAGGATTTTCTAAAAAAGGATTTCCAAAGCGTTTCAGTGGGCTGATTTTGTTTACCGTTTTTCGAAGGATCTGCTACGACTTACAAGGACTTTTAATGATTTTCTTCTAAATTTAAGGATTTCGTATTATTGTCATGGATTTTGTCATAATTTGAAGGTTTTTTATGAGAATTTTTAATTTTTTTTCAAAGAATCGTCTTTTGAGCGCAACAGGACTATCTTTGTTTCTCTAACAAAAAAAATCCGTAAGTACGTAACGTACAGCAGACCACTTGTATTTTGAAGCATTCGAATTGTGTGTTTTTCAAAAAGCTGAACGGAAAGGTATTTACCTGAACAATAAATACAGTCAATTTAATATTTTTCTTGCCTCGTGCAGCAGCAGAACATGCCCTTTTTATAGCCTCATATTCACAGTCCATCACTTGTTGGAATTGACCGTCCGAAACACCATCACGGTAGTACAAAATTTTCTTTGGCAACTTCTTATTTTTTTTGTGGTAGAACTCTAAATGTTGGGTCATCATTTGTTCAAGCTCTGCAATGATTTCGCGGCGCGGTTCCTGTAAGCGCAAAGAAATATTGTAGCAGAAGCCATTTTGGTCATGTGACGCCGCGACACCGACTACACTATGAATGAAATAAGGAAGTTGCTGAGAATGGATCCAATTCGTCCAATTCAATTACCTTGGAATTTTTTTTTGGTCTGGAGACGGATGGGTCACATCAGCACCAACGAGCATAATTTCTTCAGTACCTATGGTAGTATCTTTCACTCGATGATTCGTTCCGTTCAATTTCGCATTGCACTTAAGTAATATGTTAGAAATGGTGCTGGTGTTGTTCCTTACGTCGGAATACATTTTTTTTACTGTGGTTGTCCTAATGCATTGGGTGAGTAGACCAATTTCTATGTCAGCCAATCGCTTAATTAGCGCATAGATCGGACCGGAGTCAGGAATCACACAGAATAAAATATCGACTTCGACCTTTGCTTTTTCCAATTTTTTTCGTAATTCTGCATCTCCGACAGACCGAATGTATGAACATTCTTTAGCAAGATTCAAATTCGTGTTTTCGCTGGCCTTATACAACTTTTAAAGGGAATCAGTTCGTTTAAATGAATCTGCATAATACGGAAAGAATTAGCTTACCTTTGACGCAAATTGCTTCAAACAATCATAATCCATTTTATAATTATTAACGCATATAATGCCCCATTTCTTCATCGATTTTGTAATTAAGAACCGCTTCCCCTCAGGATGCCAAACCCCTTTGTTTACGCTCACAAATTCATTGTTATCGTATTCAATTTTCGGTGCCTGCAGGCAACGTGCTGGTACTGTCGCGAAATTCATGTCCAACTCTAAACCGAAGCTTCGGACGATTGGAGATTGATTGTGTTTTATGTCCTTCAACAATTTCATGATCTTTTCCTTGCGGTCAGTTGTGGATGTAGCGGCAACATTGATTATTTTTTGTGTCACATCTTCTGTACACTTTTTGTCGACTGCCTGGAAAAGAAAATATATTCAAGGGCCCCGTACGCATCAGAATGATGTTGTAAAAAGACTCGAACGTATCCAAGTAAATATTTAACTCTTGCGATTCCGTCGACATAAAATTGGATTAGAAATTTGCGAAAGGACAACATTGAAAATCCCGTTCGAAACAACGTTGCAAATACCTCTGCAAAAATATCCACTAACCCCTCAAAATTAAAAAAAAATTCAAAAAAGGTTGAAAAGAATGTTAACAACAATACTTTCCAACGACCTAGAACCGAGGGGTGGCGCACTTCATTTATTCCATTTATTCCATTTATTCCCAAAATGTTTTTTGTTGTTTTTGCGAAATATCTGAACCAAACAAGTTAAACAAATAAGTTCAAAAAAAGGTTTGCACAAATTATAAAGCATTTAAACCGTCTTGAGATTAAATTTTATTTTTTTTTGGAATAAATGGAATAAATTTATTTATTCCATTTATTCCATTTTTCAACAAAAATTCTTTTAAGTTTTCAAAAGTGGTTTTTTTTCACTTTTTGACACATTAGTATGGTTTGTTGTGTGCGTTGCCATCAAAATCAAGTCTATTTGAGGTTTTGACGAATTTGAAAAAATTATCATTTATTCCATTTATTCCAATATTTATTCCCATTTATTCCATTTATTCCATTTATTCCCATTTATTCCATTTATTCCATAAACCGCAGAAGTACGTCACCCCTCGCCTAGAACGCTTATAGGAGAGGTCTCTCACACATGCTTCAGTGGACCTGGACGCAAAAAAATCATCTCAATTTACCCCACAAAATATAGCAAGAAAGATTTTTTTCAATGTGAGACCGACCTGGTAATTAATGTTACTATTGTTTCATTGGAAAAATTCAATTCGTCCTTTTTCAGAGCGCATATGACAACATTTCTTTTTGGCTTTTTCATATGACAAAACCTTGGTCAACCCTGGTGGATACTTTCATTTATAAATTGACGATGAGAACGATCTGCACCATAAATAATATAAGGTTTTTTTTCTCTCCTAGTTTTTTTTTGGCCAACAATTCTTTATTTATTGATTTTTACTATTTCTGTATAAGTAAGTACTGTCCATACCATTTGTTGTTCATCTTATTTTGGTTTGTAACTGAATAACAATGTTCTTATCTAGTTTTGTTAAATGTTAATCTTAAGGATTTATTCTAACGTTATTATGGCTTTTTAACGAGTGCTATGACAACAGTCATAGCTACTCTTTTTCCAAATGTCGGCTAGAGTATAGTGGACAATAAAAGCATAAATCATTACCATGATTATCCGACCCATACGTAAATAAGCAGAAAAGTTTGCCTCTTTTTTCTCTACAACACTGCACAAAAAACCTCAGCATTAAAGGAATATTCAAGAAAAACCTGCAAAAATAGTTTAGGGTCGCGTAGCGTGAGGTCTACACTAAGGACCCTACAGCCCGAGCTCCCAATCGTTTTTCACCAAATTAATTTTCGTGATTTTCTTTCATTCAAAACCTTAAAGAGCGATTTCCGTGTTTCTCAGAGATATAAGTTAAAAGGTTTCACCGACCTGCGAAAAACATCTTTTACCTTCGAAAGTTCTCTACCCATTTTGCCCAAATTTAATTGCTTAATCAATGTTTAGAAACGTACGAAATTCTTGCATTTACCACTACTTTTGTAGCCAGCCGGATTGGGACCCGGGAGCTGGTGGGTTTTTCGTATTATTACCTCAATAAGAGAAATATGCAAAAAAAATTGTCTGTTCGTAAATACGTCTGTCTACACTATAAATCGAGAAACTCAACCGATTTTTAAAAACTTTTTCCCCCGAAAGGTTATCGAAAATTTTTGTATAGGATTGAATCTAGGGCATTGTCGGGTCACTTGGCGCACTTTGTTACAGTTTTACTGAGAATCTCGAATACATTTAGCAATTATAGTTCTTTCAAGCACTAGAATGATCCTTCTTCCAGTTCATGAAACTATTGGATCTTGATAAGGCTCGGAACAGGTCGGGTTTGACCTGAAAATTCAGGTCAGGTCAGGTTCTTCTTTTAAATGACCTGAACCTGACCTGACCTGATATATCGATGACCTGTCCTGACCTGACCTGACCTGTTGACCTGACTTGAAAAATTCTAAAGGCAATCATTCTGAATGTTTGTCCAAAGAATGTGCAAATAGAAATTTTAAATCGATTAAGAGCAATCTTTGTAAAAACGATGTTTTTCTAGCGATAGTTTTGTTATAAAAATTTGTCATTTTCGAAAAAGTACCAAAATAGCTGTTTACACTCATCGTTCATAAATCTAGTTTTGCCGAAAAAGTGTCTATAGAAATGTTACATGGCGCAATAAGTACGCAACTGTTTACTAGTTTCAAACTCGTCACCAGGCTGCGTACTTGATAAATTTGATAGACAATGTAGAAGGCAACCTGGTGCCGAAAATGGGTCGGTGTAATCGAAACGGCTGTATCATTAATATACGTCATACAAATTTCAAGCTGCGTGCTTAAACTTTCGTATTATGAATGTAGATGGCAGTAGCAGTCTGGTGCCAAATTTAAAGTGATGTGAAATAAATGATTCACTCCTGCCTACATTTTGGCATAAACATATTTGCAGCACCAGGCTGCCATCCACATTCTCAGCTCTGCCACTTAAGTGAGCAGCCAACAAAATCCTAGTGCCGACTTGAAATTTGTGTGACGTATAGTATTCAAGACGGCCTTTTCGATTACACCGACCCATTTTCGGCACCAGGCTGCTTCTACATTGTCAATCAAATTTACGCAGCCTGGTGACGAGTTCGAAACTAGGGAACAGTTGCGTACTTCTTCCAGCGTGCAACATTGTTTTAGAACCTTTTTCGGCACCAGGCTGCCCAATCTGAAACACAGGCCTATCTTATCTTCTAGCGAAAGATTTGTTAAAAAACTAAGAAATCACAAAAAAGTAGCTCCACTACTAGATTAATAAAAGTTGAGAATAAACAGCCATTTAGTTACTTTTTCGATTCGAAACTAGCCATTCCTTTACTGCTACAAAATTAATGTTACTCTTTGTTCTCAGTCGACGATTCAGTGGACACTTTTACTGAATGTAGACTGTGTACATCAATACACAATGTTGATGGAGATAAGGAGGATAAGAAAAACTTGACATTACATTAATAATATGAACGGAAAAGTAAATTCATAAATACTCGACATTTGTATGAAAACTTTATTTCGTCGGGTCAACCAGGTCAGGTCAGGTCAAAACAGGTTCAGGTCAGATCAGGTCAGGTCACAGCTTACAAAATCAGGTTCAGGTCAACTCAGGTTTTTTCAGGTCAGGTCACAGGTTAACTTAACCTGTTCCGAGCCTTAGATCTTGAATCCGAAGTACGCAGCCTCAAAAAAGTTGCAACAAGTTGAAGACTGCATTTTCGACTAGGAAGCCTGGGATCAAAAATTGATGTAAGGCAATGTTAAAGCGAATAGCAAGTACTCCTTTTAAAAAATAATTTTCAATTTGACACCAGGCTGCGTACTTTATCATGGTTCGACGGCACAGAGTAGGCAGCCTGTAGCCAAAAATTTAAGCATATCACAATGACGGCATTGACGAATGATTCACAACACATCAATTTTTATCTTGGCTCCAGGCTGCCTTCATGAGCTATGCTTGTTTAAATGTAGAAGGCAGCGGCAGCCCGATGCCAAGATGAAAATTAGTGCGCTATTAAGCATTCGTCAATGCCGTGATAGTGATATTCTTCAATTTTTGGCACCAGGCTGCCTTCTTTCTCATTGTTCAAGGTGCCAAATCAAAAAGTTTGTAATGTACTGGATACTGGATTCAAACTATTATACTTATAATTTTTTGGCACCAGCCTGCCTTCCCCGACTTGGCTACTGCAACATCACCTTATCGAAGGGTCGCCCTTTTCTGATTTCAGCACTTTTATAAGTGGACAAAAAGACTTGCGTCACACCTCCTCTGCATGGAGTGTTTTGTGCGGATATCAATACTTTTGTAAGTTTATCTCTCGTCAAAAACCCGTAAAAATTTAGCCCAATTTTAATACCTCATTCATGTCGAGAATGATCGAAAATATCACAAAACTCAAAGGAAGTCGAAAAGTGCCAGAAAAAATCACACTCATGTCGAGAATAACAGAAAAATATTAAAGAACCTGACGGAAGCTGTAAAGTAGATCATCCCTCCAATTTCTAGAAGTGGCCATAACCCAAGGATTGGGATATATTTCCCCAAAACACGCGTTCGCTAAAATTTAATTCTCTACAACTTTGCCTTTCCATGCAAATAGCTTTAGAGTTATTTAGTCATCCTGACTGAGTCTGGAAGCGACTAAATGCCAGAAATCCCAGGAATGGTCAGGGGAAAAAAAATGTGTCGACTAATTTTATAATCTGAAACTACCCTTAAAATTTCAGCAAAATCGATCGAGCCATTTCCGAGATCCCAACAAAGTAACAAATGTTGACGAAATCGGGAAACTTTTCGTATGGAAAAATGGAAACTTCAAAAATTCGTATCTCTGGACCGGCTGAACCGATTTAAATGAGTAAAAAGGCACTTCGGCCTAAAATTAGAATCAGGAAATCATATTTTCCGGGTGGTACGTCGTCGCAAGGGGGGAAGTCAAAACGTTCTTATGTTCCTTAGTCTACGAAAAAATGTCTTGTGAATTTTTTGGCATGGAAGACTTGCGTCACGGCCCCTTACTACCGTGGGGCCTTGATAAGTCAAAATTAGAAAAAATTTACTTCAGTTATGTACAAATGACCAAAACCACTTAAACGGCCCTAGCCCGGCGGCCCTTGGTCCGACAGTTTCTCCCCATTCAATCCCATAAAGATTTTTCGATTAGATACCTTTCGGGAAAAAAAAGTTTTTTAAAAACTTTTGAGTTTTACTCGAGTTATAGTGTGACAGACGGACGGACAGACAATTTCTTTTTTTATATTTCTCTTATTGATACCCTAAAACGAAAAACCTATAAACACCTGGGTCCCGTTCCGGCTGGTTACAAAAGTCGGAGTAAACGCAATAGACCCCTTTTCGAAGAACATCGCATCTTCGTACGGGTCTAAAGATAAACTCGAAAATAGTTTAATGAAACGAACAACAGTAGGTACAACTGTGGGTGCTTGCGTCGATGACACATAGCTCTGAACAATTTACTCACTTGACGATTAGATAAAGAACAGTATTCCATAGGCACAGCTATACTTTTGGTGTTGCTGCCAAGCCTCAAGCAAGGTAAACCGGGATTTCGAATCGCATAGTTTCGATTTTCGAAATATTCCGCAACTGTCCACTCTTTCTTATTTTTGTCGGTAAATCGCTCCTCCTTCGGGTTGGAAATCAAATTCAAAAATGTTAACATTTTTTTGTTTCCATTCATTCCCGGCGAATTGTAAATTATTTGCATCCCAGACAAATGCGATTCCATGACCAATAATGGATCTCTCACGGTCACTTTCTTTTCCCCTTCATCTACAATTGTTTGAAATAATTCGGCCAGTGATTCATATTTTTGTGGGAACGCTTTGTGCGAAATGTCAACGTTCAAATAAATCTGAGCACCGAGCACTGTACTTTGGAATAATCCAACCCACAACTCGTAATAGTTGCCCAAAGGTGTTGCTTTGTCTGGTGGCAAATAAAATGCTCTTGCAAGATGAAGTCCATTTTCTGAACTCTCCTGCTGATACGCCCCTTTCAGAACGATATCGATACACTGAAGCGCTTTTTTCGGCGTATCATACTGTGGTGTATTCTTGTAGCTGTAAATAAAACGATTTTTGAAATCAAACCGATTATTTAACAGCACAAAAAGCTTACTTTCTCAAAGACTTCAATGAGATTTGGTTGTCCTCTGTCTCCTTAATGTTAACAACATATTGACGAGCATGGCCAGTGTCTGGATGGACGAATTCAACTTCCCGTTTGATTTCATTTAACGGCAAATCGTGCGGTGCATAAGCGTTACGAGATCCGTCGAAAGCTACTCCGACGCCCGGAAAATTCTGTTTGCAAAATTGCTGAAATATTTTCGCAAAGTTTTTCTTTGGTTTGTCCGGTTCAAACGAAACGTCGTATTGGTACGCATAATCCTTCATTTTGTCAATCGTTAGTTTTAAATAATTTGTTTGGATGTAACTCACATCCCTTTTACCGGAACCTTTATGTGGACACAGCAAACCTTTCATTTTAGAAGCTGGAGAAGCTGGGGAAACTGGAGAAGCTGGACTTGATTTTTGGATCGTCGAATCAGATGGAAAAAACAGCGATGAAAAGGATCTTGGGGGCGTTGCAACCGGCTCTTCGGAAATCCGTTTCTGACGTTTAGATTGCTTATCGTCTGAAATTGATATTTCCGTTGTCACTTCATTACTGCTATTCAATTGAGATTGGTTCGCAGATCTTGATGACTCGTTAAGTGATTGCGGGCTGTCAGTTCTTTGCTGATTGAGAGGGCCTGTCGGCATCCAGCGTCCTTGTGGATTATTACCTGCCACCACAGGGCTTTGTGGGTTATTATCTGGCTGCATCACGGGCCTTTGTTTTTGTATCGTCGAATCAAGTGAATGAAACAGCGATGAAAAGGATTTAGTGGCTGTTGCAACCGGCTTTTCGGAATCTCTTTTCTGACGTTTGTATTGTTTAATTCCTGAAATCGACATTTCGGCTGTCGATTCATTACTGCTATCTAATTGAGATTGATTCGCAGATCTTGATGATTTGCTAAGTGACTGCGGGCTGTCAGTTCTTTGCTGATTAAGAGGACGGCTTGTATACATACAGGGGCTTTGTGGATTATTACCAGCCCGCATACAGGGGCTTTGTGGGCTATTATCTGCCTGCATCACGGGGCTTTGTTTCTGTATCGTCGAATCAGTTGAACGAAACAGCGATGAAAAGGATCTAGTAGGTGTTGTAACCAGCTTTTCGGAATCTCGTTTCTGACGTTTGTATTCTTTTATTCCTGAAATTGACATTTCGGCTGTCGCTTCATTACTGCTATCTAATTGAGATTGGTTCACAGATCTTGATAACTCGCTAAATGACTGCGGGCGATCAGTTCTTTGCTGATTGAGAGGGCCTGTCAGCATCGTGCGTCCTTGTGGATTATTACCTGCCACCATGGGACGTGGTGGATTATTAGCTGGCTGCATTACGGGCCTTTGTTTTTGTATCTGTGAATCAGGTGAATGAAACAGCGATGAAAAGGATCTAGTAGGTGTTGTAACCAGCTTTTCGGGTGTAGCAACCGGCTCTTCGGAATTCCGCTTCTGACCTTTAAATTGCTTATCACTTGAAATTGACACTCGCTGGAATTCCGGTAGCACTTCATGACTGCTATCTAATTGAGATTGGTTCGCAGATCTTTTTGACTGCGGGCTATTAGTTCCTTGCTGATTGAGAGGAATTGCCTGCATCCCGCAGCTTTGCGGATTATTACCTGCCACCATTTCGGAGCTTTGTGAATTATTACCTTCCACCATCCCGGAGGAGCTTTGTGGATTACTACCTGATGGGCCTGGATTCGGATTAGCGCCACTTTCTGAATTTTTTTTCTGTTTCTTTTTGCTATCTGTACCAAAAAATAAATGACAAATTTTTATGGAAAAACTATATTTATACCTCAATCACAATCGTGCAACTATGTACTTACTGCTTTTCCGTACCATTTTGAAGGCTATTCTCTTAACTTTTATCAATTTTTTGCAAAATAATCCAAAAATCACAACTAACAACAAGAAGTGCAATTGAAATTTTATAATTTATTGAAATTGAAGACAAAATATGCGTCGTCGTACGTAAAAATTCTATATTTTACAACTGTGAACAGATCATCACAAGGTTTTCAAAAAGAAATGGCGCAATTACGGCACTAAACACGGTATTATAACGAAAAGCGCAAAATGTAAATGTATTGGAGTAACAATGAAACTTCTATTACAACAAAAATCTTTGCAGAGTAATGTGTGACGCAGTCTCCGTAAGTGCACGAAAACAAAATTACGTTTTCATGCTTGCTAGCAGGGACGAAAAGAAAATTTGTTTTACATCTGAAGTACTTTACAAAACACATGCTGATTTCGTCTTATCAAGACATCTTCATCAGTATTACATATGCTGCAAGGCTATGTGTATATCAGCAAGACTAAATGCATAATGAGACTCAAAGGTCCTAACAAAGTTTCGCAGCACTTCACTTACAAAAAAGCGATTATTCAATGCTTTCCAAGCAATCGGAATGGTATTGTTCAGCCAGTTGTCATATACTTTAGTATAAATAATCGAAATGCATAATTCTCCGCCGGCGAAAATAGTGAGAAAAAGAATATTCGCCCCCCGAGGCAAATAGCACCTATCAAAAAATTAAATACTGAGGTATCTGATGAGAGGTGCGTTGAAAATAGAAGAAAAATGGTGTGAGGAAAAAGAGCTCTGGGTTGATCCAGTAAAAACTAAAATAATGCTTTTCAAAAAAAAAAACATGATGAGCTGGAGTTAGGAAGTTTTAGACTTTTTGGGGAAAATCTTAGCCAAACGGTGAGGTACCTGGGGGTGGCCTTCGATTAGAGGATGACATGGATAATGCACCTGAATGACAAGTTAAATAGGGCAATCGGTACCTTCTGACATTCTGACACATTTACAGGGCAGTTGTAACTTAAATGTTATGAAAGTTCTGAAGCAAAATGTAAATTTCTTCGTCATGAGCGTTTTAAATCTTAAAATTTTCGCCTGCGGCGCAACAGTTTCATTCTTCAGCAATCTAATTTCGATATTTTATTTCGTTAATAAAAGAAAAAAAAATTGGGTTCTGCATTGCCAGAAAACAAAAAAAAACATTTATGACGTCTAGCGACTTTGGCGTCTTATCGGCCATAGTGCCGAGATATTGTGAATTTTCGTTTTGTAACGATAATCAGGAACTGTATGCTTTCAGAGAAAAACAAATGCAAGTTTCGAATTTCTAAAAAAATTTCCTGTGGAAGATATTGTCAAATTTTAATTGAAATCTTGCCCCCCTGCTCTAAAGCCAAACTCGGCGCCTCTGATTGTCTGGTAGCCTAGGACAGGTGGGAATTGCATCCCACCGCTTGTCCTATACGTAAAATTTACGGTCTTTAGTTAATATCCAATGCAATGGCTGGTGGGCACCGGTCTCAGCTAAAGGACACATGGAAATTGTGAACGTAATAAAATATGAAACTCTTTCGAAGAAAAGTGACCAGAAAAAGAGGGACTATCTGCGGCGGGCTTCTACATCTACAGTGAACAAGCCGGACTCGAGGGCCTTATACCGCTGGGCTTTTTCACCACTGTACAAACTGAGCCCTTGACAATACAAGAATTTGTCAGTACCTAAACGTTCAAGAATCTTCGAGGAAGAAGTCTCGACATCTGCTCGGACAGTCAGGGTTCAATTGAAGCTCTGGAATCGCGTTTGGTTGGATGCAACAGTGCGCCAATGTAAGGTAGCGCTAAACGAGCTAGGCAAAAAGAAAACGAGGTAGGGTGCTGGGTGCCGGGTCATTCTGGATATGAGAGAGCCGATGAATTGCAGACAAGAGAGCAAACGTGCATATCATATGGCCAAGAACCCTTCCGTAGAATAAGAAAGCGAGATATTAAAATCGGGCAAAGTAAACAACATAAGACAGCGTGGGCGAAACACGCAAGGCGCCTCTACAGAAGTTCAGTGAGAGTACACTAAACCTTAATAGGCTTAACATGAAGAGAGCAGTTGAAGTTTTGACAGAACACGGAGAAACTTTTTCGCAAATATCTCAGCAAGTATAGCACGGAAATTGTTCATATTATTTTATTTTATTTTTTATTTTATTTTTATTTGTTTAAAGACCAATTAACAGGCCAAGGCCCAATAACACATCAGTCTGAGTACAAATTCTGAATTCATAAAACAATACTTGGTATCAAAAGAAAATATTTAAAGATTAAACATGAATTATAAAGTAAGAAGTGCAAAATTAAAACGATTCGTTAGCAAAGCGAAAATTTAAGGATACGTAGAACGTTGTTCACCAGTCAAACTTATTACGAACTAATTTAATGTAAGCAGCGCTTCTAGAGTCCATGAAGATTAGGTCCTGAAAGTAGATGTCGTGGTTTCTCTGCAACCTGTATATTGGAGAATTATGTTGATAATTTGTAGCCATTAGCGGTGGATAAAAGGTCGGTGCGTGTCTCGTGGTTCTAGTAGGTCGGAGGAACGAAATACGCTGGCTAAGGGAAGAGTCTACTCGGCCGTGAATTATCTTGTGGAGCATAATTTCGTCGTTTTCCAAACGCCTTGTTTCCAACGAGTGCAGTTTTAGATGTCTCAGTCTAATGTTGTACTTCGGTCTTGGATTTTGGTGTCAAATGAAAGCATTTGATTTCACAAAACTGGGAATTTTTTTTTTTTTTTTGTGGAAATCGGGCCAGTGGTCTGGACACTGGGACCAATGGAATGGACGAAATTGAGTTTCTTGGACAAATTGGCCCAATCCTGTTATAGGACCACTTCTAGAATTGGGCGGGGTGACCCATATCTCTAGAAATATGAAAGTTGGAAAATTGCTTTCAAAGTCAAAGTTGTGTAGAGAATATTTACCAATCAAAGAAATCTCAATTTTCGTAATTCACTCCAAGGCATGCGACTCACATCTGAACGGCGGCTTATTTATTATGTTATTATATTGTATTCCAATGAAAACCTCTTACAGAACTGATCTGTAGCGAGTCGTTTGAACTTTGGGGATCTTAGGTTTTAATATTTCAAAGAAGAATGTGCGTGTGCTGAGCACATCTAAGGTAATAAGATGAAAATATACGGCAGAGTTTATAGGTCAAAATGTGCACTTTACATTCGTAGTAATAGTCATAATGTTGACGATAATAAGTAATATTCGAAAATTGAATTGTAATTATTGTTAGCGAACATGAACATTTTAAAATGTGACACTGAGTCGCAGATACAAAAAAAAATCTTAAGTTCACACCGAACGGGTTGTGTGATTTAGAGGTTTTTACACTAAACTTACGACGAAAATGTTAAGTGAAGGAAGTGTAGATAGTAAAACATTAGTGGCAGTGCATAACATAACACACACGAGTTGAAGTTCATTCGGTTGGAGTACGGGTTTCTTCTATTTTACACACGTTCGTCAGTCGACACACACAAATAGCTACTATTTCTTTTTGTTGTTTATCTAACATGCTCATCTTTAAATGATTTTTAATGTAAATATTTATAAAATTTTTACGATGATCGTTTTTTATTTATTACTTGATGTATGCCATGCTGGGATGTAATAATATAATCGTCATTATGACCTTAGGACCAAATGAACAAGTAAGTTCAAAGTAAAAACGGAAATTAAAAAAAATCAACGCTATTTATGTCACACGAAAGAATTATGGGATACAATTTCAGGAATAAAAATAAAGAGATACAGAGACAAGAGTTGAAAGCTAAAACTTTGGTTTTGTGGTTAACTAAATCTGGAATTAAAATGTCTATGTATCAAAGAGTAAAAAAGTTCTTTGAATGCCAACAAAGTTAATAATTCCATTAATGTACAACACACTTCAAAGTCCTTTTTTGTTAGTTTGTGTAGTTTTGTCAAAGAAGAAACTAGATACTTTTTAAAACGAAGTATTTTTTTACCTGTGCGAGGTATACGTACACTTTTACAGTGTAAAGCAAGGAACATACAAATAAAGGTCGCCGTGCACAAATGACGTCACGCTAAATCGCGGATTTTTCAACCACCCCATCTATTGTCACACTACATGACATTAAGCCGATCCCCTCCCAGCAAATATAAAAAGAACAAAAATTGTCAGGAAACGAAAGGTATAGATCAAGTCTTGCCTCACGTCTGATCAGACAATACTACACAAGTTTCAACTGTTTCGTCGGGAACAAAACATTTTTGTATGGGGAAACCTCGTTTTTTGCGAATTAATCAATCATTTTTGTATTTAATTAAGCAGACCAAATGAATGACGATGGAAGTTCATTTAATATTACTTTAAAATTATTCATTTGGTCCGCTTTATACAAAACACAAAATGAATAATTCACAAAAAAAGAATTTCTTCCATTGTCACCGACGGAACAATTTGAAACTGGGGGCGCCCTCAGCTGTTTTGTGGTCAATATGTGAAATAGGCGCTTGATCCATTGGTTATGTTTTGATTCATAGTTAAAGTTTCCACCGCCACGACAAAAGCGCCAAATCCCATCATCTAGATCACCATTTGTCGCTTTTTACATGGAAATCTAGTATGATCTAGTATACTCGCAAATTAAAATTTACGCCCTCTAATGAATTATACGACAAATGAAAACACGACCAATTGGCAAATTAATGATTTTATTGCATAGGAGATAGTAAATCTCACATTTAACGCAATATTTTGAGGCGATAAACGTTACTTTATTGTCAGTACTTTACTTATCCGTCCAGAGGGATAAATTCCTCTGTCTTTTATGATTTGACAGGCAAGACATACAATAGTTTCAATGGCAACGTTTAATAGTATTTTATTGCCATTTGAGGGGAACAATCGAGGCTTGCCAAGATTTCCCCTCAAATGGCAATATGATGCTTTATTGCATGAGCGAAAAAGAGAAAACAAATAAAGGAGAATGACAAATGCCATTGTCGGCGATTAATAATTTCAACTTATATTACTAGATTAATAATTTTTAAGGGGAAACACTGCGCGAATGCATTAAAAGTTTTTTTATTTTTGAATATTTTGTATCGTATGATGTTTAGTTAATTGGAGTCGTGGTTAAGTGAATTTTAAAATTTTATTTGCTGAGCTTTCGACAAACAGTTGTTGTATTTTATTTGAATGAATGAATATTACTATCTTCTAGCTGACATTGTAAAAAAAGAGTAATTATGGCAAATGTCATAATCCTCGTTAAAAAAATCAAAAACGTTATAATAATTTCTCATACAGTAAAATTACAATAACGTAAATTCGAAAAGTAAAATAAAGAATACAACAAAACGAAAGGTATGAAATTCATTTGTTTGTCGCTAAATTCTCAATGATTCGAAAAAAAAACCTGATTATGCGACCTTTTCATAATGTTTTCATGTTTTTAGTAAGCGAATCTCCTATCATTATTTAAAGCGAGATTGCACTGCTATCTTGTTAGCAATTGCACTGGAGATGCTGATGAGGGCCACCTCACATACAATATTCCGTTACTGAAACAGCTTTTATAATTTATAGAGATCTTTGTCACAGTTGATTTCAATAGCTCCGTTGAATGTTCGGGAGTAAGTTTGAATCGCGCTGAGAATATTCGCTCAGGAAATGATTTAAACCGAATTTACTTTGGATAGATGGTGAATTCTGGATTAGAAATGGAGATCTGCTAACATTTATCGCTTGCTTTCATTAATTTTTAGTTGAAATGATCGATAGGTTTGTTACTGTACTTCCAAGTACAATAAAATTTCAATCGTTGTGAAAGCACTATCAGCCCACTATTGTCCACTTGAGAGAAAGAAATTTGAAGTGAAGTTTTACTTTATACAATTCCAAAGAGAGTGTACAAGGGAAAAAGCAAAGGATGTTGAATTCCTTCTATTCCTGTTAGTTTCAAGATTTTTTATTATGGTTTATTGTTCTTTGAACAGTACAAAACAGAGCAGAACAAAAAGAGATAGTTGTTACTGATACGACTCATTAGTAACTTGGTTTGTTGAGGTAAAACGATACAAATAGAAAATTTTTCTCATATAGATTGATGAGATTGACTGAGACGACAACTGCGATGAATGAACAATAGGCAACGCCAGCACTTCAGGACGAAGGCGCTATTTTTGAACGGACGATAATTGTAACCAATCATAATTCCAGATTTATCGTTTAAGATAAATTTCTATTTCGAAGACGGTAATCGCCTCATTGTGATTGGTGAGAATTATTGTCCGTTCAAATATAGCGTCTTCGTCCTGAAGTGCTGGCGTTGCCTAATGAAGAACACACTATTAGAAAAGCAAAAGGCGTGCTAAATCATAATCGTAATATTGGGTGCGTTCAATGTTCGACTTACTATCTCCTCTGCCGTAATTTGCATAAGAAACTTAGTGCGAAAGAGAGAAAAAAAATCTATGCAAAAGTCCGTACAAATTTTTTTGTCTCTTTCACACTAAGTTTCTTATGCAAATTAGGGCCGTCCTATCCAATAAAAAATGTATTGCCATACGTGGATTCCCTGATTTATTGTTCGCCTGTGTATTAAACTAACTCGCTGACGCTCGTTGTCGTTTAACACCCACTTGAACAATGAAATTCGGGTTATCCACGTATGGTAATAATCTTATATAATTATTCTCCCATACATCGCCCACGGTCCAAATTAGCTTATTGATTTATAAATGCATTATGTTCACATTTGATTACTTTTCATCGATGTCAATCATACCAATCTATCATCGTAAAAAATGGAAGACCAGTTTACAATAATTAGTTTTAAATTAATATTTTTTAAAGTGGTAATTTTTTAAATTTCAGTTAAAAATTTTTTCATGTTTAATAAGGCTTTCAATGTAATTTAGGTAGTAGTAGAGACCCCAATTTAATAAAATTTTACTACATTCTTTCATATATCCTGGATATTGACCGTACGGGTCTAGCCGGGTCCAGCACTTGCCCTATTTTTCTAACTGCCATTGTTTAAGAGATAAGACTCGCCAGAAGCATATTTGCCTCTTTGAGAGCAACGAATCTCATGGCGGCCGATTTCAGTGTTTACCCTCTAAACTTACTTTGGGAATTCAATCGGCGAAAATTTAGTAGACACATCTTTTTCGAGTATCAAATTTTACGTGGAATGCTGCATGCAAGTTGTATAACGAAACAATTCAATTCAGTCAGCTATCAACACGGATTTAATCAAAATTTTGGAATTTTCGGAGTGCATCATATCAATTTACGAGATAAAACGATATTTACATTCAAGTTTCTGGGCTTGAGTTCTGTGATAAATGGATTATTTGTCGTCATTAAATCTTATAAAACTTACCTTGAAAACCTTTCGCTGATTAGTTTTTACAAAAGTGTTGTAGCAGAAGCAACTTCGAGACGAATTAAAAAAATGAAAAGTTCGTTCTTCAATTGAAAATTGAATTTTCCAATTTAAAGTTTCATTTTCACTTGCAGCTCTGTTTCTCTTAACGATTTTTTTGCTGTTCGTTGCTGCTACAATAGCTGCGACTTGTGAGGAAACGGCACCTGGTTTTCAATTTAGTGACCCAGACGATTGCCGTGCCTACTTCTTATGTGTCGATGAATATTCGCCACCAGTTCGTCAAGTTTGTCCTCCCGGTACACACTTTTATGTCGGCCGCCAAATGTGTGTACAACCAGAGGAGTGCGATTTGTGAAGTGTAAAATATATTTTCATATAAAATCCATGAAATGTCAAGAGTTCAGAAAGGATTTTGAATAATAAACGTTATTCTTTTAGTATAAATAAACGTTTAAGTTATGTTTAAGCAGATTATAAAAGGATTGTTTTTGAAATTTTTGTACATCAAACATATTTTCAAACAGTTTAAATTGGATAAATAAATTAAATACTTGTCGTTAGGCGCGTTGCACATAGGCAAATATCTTTATTTGAACACGCCTATTATCAAAAAACGGGTCGTTAGGTACGTTGCACTTCATAAATACATCGGAAAAACAAACCTGCTATGATTGTGATATTGAATCAACGAGCAACAAAAAGATCTAGCACCAGTGACCACTCAGTGCGGAAAAATATATGAAATTCCATTGTATGTCTAGACCAAAAAAAACAACATTTCAATGCTATCTGCGATTAAGCAATATGGCGTATTTCGATACATCGTCGCAAAAATATATAGCGAACCCAGCATGTTGGTAGTCATCGTCAGGTAACGACAATACGCGAAGATTGTTGAAACGTTTTGAATAAAGAAAACAAATTAATGAGATGATCACCTTAGCACTTCACTAACATCTTAGATTTATCGCATTATTCTCAATCGTGAAACGAATCGGACTGACCTCTGACCAGAGGACACACTATTAATGATGAAAATCTTTAAGAAAAACCTGTTCCCTAGGCTGTGTACGCATACATATATTTCCTATGATTCAGCTTCAAAGATAAGCAAACTCGGAATTTGACCACTTCTAGAATTGGGAGGGTTGACTCATATCTCTACAGCTTGCGTGACTCTATCTCAACAGGGGGAAATGGGTCCAGGAAATCCATTTTTAGCGTTACCTAATTTATGAAGCGCCCTGTAGGTTCAGGCCGTTCAGGCATTGTAAGACTTCGAGCAGGTTGCTACTATAATAT